>CATIWK010109819.1:0-10649 GCA_949634005.1 Mallotus japonicus
TAATAAATTTCTGATCCAAAAAAGATAAAACTAGGACAAAGAGTTGTCAAAAGTGTGTTTGTAGGATTTGTTGAACACTAAAAAACATATAAATTTTTGGATGTAGAGTCAAATGTAATTATAGAATCACAATATATTGAATTTATTGAAAATAAATTTCATGATGATTTTATAAGTTTTCAAGCTCTAATACAAGGGCAAGAAAGTAATCCTATAAATGATGAAATCTATTAAAATACATAAAGGTGGTTTTGAATTTCCACTATTCATCAATAGTATATAATTTGCCCTTCGATTTTGTGTGAATCTACAAATTTACCACCGTTTTCTTTAAATGTAAAATTCACTTTTTGCCCCTAAATGGATTAGTAGCCAGAGAATGAAACGACATCGTTTTAAAGAAATGATTTCCACAACCTTACTGTTAATAAAGCACCATTATATATCCGCATCCAAAATTTTCTTTTCACTAAATTTAGTGAAGTAATTGCCCTCCAATTTCTTGTGAATCTACAAAATTGTCATCTTTTTTTAAAAGTGAAATTCACTTTTTGCCCTGAAAATGGAATAGTAGCCTTATAATTAAACAACGTCGTTCTTAGGAAAATGACTTCCCTGTCCTAGCTGCTAATGAAACACCATTTTTCCTTTGCGTCCAAAATTTTCTTTTCATAAAATTTTTTGAAAGTATTCAATTTGAGCTCGCAGATTTTCGTAGCCGCCTCACACACTACTCCTCCACAATTATGTAGCTTTTTCTTTAACTATTTTCCTTGAATATTTACCTAACATACGTACCTATTTAACTTGCATTGTAACAAAGATCCAAAGAAATATACACTTCTATACAATTTTAATGCTAATTTTTTCTTCCATTGTATTCTTAAAATTCAATTTTTTTATCGCCCTGCAGTGAAACGCGAGTTATTTCACTAGTATCAAATACTTATAGGTTACCTTATAGTTCGAATTTTAATTTTGGTTCTTCTATTGATATAAATAATAATTAAAGAAAAGAACCAAAAGTTTCAATTGAATTAAGAAGAAGTCAGAGTACGAAAATAAAAGTACTATCCAAGTTATATATCCTCAGAAGCTCTTATCTTCTTAATTGAAAGAGATAGAATAATATTCTCAATAAAGTACCTATTGTATTAAATGTGGAAGATGATTCAACAAACCTTTCATGAAGCTATAGTTTCTAAGGATTCTACATTTTGGAAAGAGGCAATCAATGATGAAATAAATTTATTGTTATCAAACAATACATGGATATTAGTTTATTTGTCTCAAAGTTCAAAATCAATTTGTCATAAATAGGTACTTAAGAGGAAATAAAACTCTAATGGTTCTATTCAAACCTTTAAAGTTAGATTAGTAGCTAAAAGCAAAAATAGGGTATTGATTATTTTGGAACATATTCTCCAATTATGAGAATAATTTCCATCCAAGTTCTTTTAGGTTTGACATCTTTGTACAATTTATGTGTACATCAAATGGATGTCAAAATGATATTTCTAAATGGAGATTTGGAGGAAAAAGTATATATGGAGCAACTAAAGGATTTTTTTTTTTTGCTAGGAAATGAAAAGAAAATGTGCTAGTTGATCAAATCCTTAAATGGATTAAAACAAAATCTGAAATAAAATTATATGAAAAATTTGATATGTAACTTAAAAAATGGCTTTAAGCATAATAATTTTGATAAGTGTATATATTCTAAGTTTATAGAAGAATTTGGAGTTAGTATATGTCTTTATGTTGATGACATGTTTATTATTGGTACAAATTTGAAAGGTGTCATTAAAACAAAGAAGAATATATCCTCACAATTTAAAATAAAGATTTAAATGAGACAAATACTATCTTAGGTGTAAAAATTAAAGATATATGATGGTTTTTCTTTTTGTCAAGTGTCGAATAAGTTTAAGCATTTAAATATTAAAGAGGCAAATACTCAAGTATGATGTTTCTGGTTATAACACAACTTGAGTATGCTAGCGCTATAGGAAGTTTGATGCATTGCTCTAGACTTGACATTGCTTTTGTTGTGTGTAAATTGTCAAAATATACAAGTAATCTAAGCAAGGAACATTTGAAAGCAATAGCAAGAGCCCTTAGTTATCTAAAAAGAACTATAAATTTAGGATTGTTTTATAATAGCTTTATGGCTGTGTTGGAAGGGTACACAGATATTAGTTGAATAACTGGTGCAAGTGATAACAAATGCATGTCAGGTTGGATATTTACATTAGGTGGTAGAGCTATTTCTTGGCATCAAAGAAAGAGTCATGTATTACCATTTAATCATGGAATCAAAATTTATTTTTAGGAAAACTTCTAGATTTTTGCTATCGAAAGACTTTTAGATTTTGTTGTTGTTTCTCTAATTTTTGGTGGGTGCCAAAATATTGTTCGTGAATTTGTGCGAGCGTGCCAGAGGAATATTTCCTCAAATGATTCCTGACTTCTTTTAGACAATTGTGGATTCTCAAATGCCTTTATCACAATTTGTTTGGATTTCAACAAAGCCTTTATAAATTTAAATGATTGTTGATAAAGAGAAATTTGCTTAAAAAAATAATTTTGCACTAATGAAATTGACTACAAGTTTAAGTACTGAATAGCTAAAAGAAAAACAAAACAGAGTGTTGACAATGATTGGTTGATGATAATTGTTGATAATGATTGGAAGATTGATGATTGGTTGTTTGTGTCTGTGATTAGTCCATTCTGTAGATTATGTTCCCCTTGCTTTTATAGACATTTTTGCTTATAGGCTACTTCTCCAATTGAATTCTCCATCTCTAAGAGTTTCTTTTGTTTCCTGAAGAAATAAATTTGCGTAACTCCTCATGCGTGATCCACTTCCCCAAGCAGAATAGTCATCTCCAGAATCTTCTGCCTTAGTCATTAAGTTACACTGATATGAGTCGGACTTTTCACTTATTTTTTGGGCCTCAAAAATTTTAATTAATAAAAATTGGGTCAATAATTAATGAATAATCAATGAACTTTATAATTTTAACCCAAAATTCAAATATGGCACAAACAATTGTATTCCAAAAATGTTTGCCATCAAAATCCAAGAGCAAACTTATAGTGGGAGCCAATAAACACTTAAAATATAGTGATTTAATTTACGTCTCAAAACCTATACTTATACTCACTTTTCTAATAAAATATATTTAGCATTGTAAAATTTTTTTTCTACTTATACAATATTTTGTAAAAATTTATAATCTTGATTAATTATAAGAAAAAACTTTATTAATTCTTCCTTATTAAACTTTTGGAGAATTTTTAAAAATAATAGGCACAATATATTTACAGCTCCCTGTACTTGGCACAATTTGTGAGTTTGACATATCAACTTATAGTTTTGTCATTTTAACATTTAAACTAACCTAAAATACACTAATTTAATAACATAATACATCTGTTATCTCCTATAATTGTTAGTTTGACACCTATACTTACAGTTTTTAGGTAGTCAAACCTTAAAATGTGACACATGTTGATTCGCTCTTTCATGCAACATCTGCTGATAGTAGTTTCAAAATTGCATTTTTAGACAAGTTTATGTATTGAAATGGCAAAACTATAAGTTGAAATGTCTAGCTGACAAAAAGTGACAAGTACAGGAGTCACATATACATTATGTCAAAATAGTAAAAGTATCATATTGTGTATATAGGAATTTAATATTGCAATTTTAATAAATTCGTAATTTATTATAATTTTAATAAATTTTTTACTCAAAAAAAGGTACACATTATTTTTAAATATTTTCAACATTAATACTGTAATTTATTTCAAAAATAATTATTTGTGGTACTTTTAACGAAATTACATTTAAATTAATTTTTAGTAGATATAAAATAAAAGTTAATATATTTAAAATAGAAAATTTATTTTAATTAAATTAAAATTATATTTTTAATAAATTTAATTTTATTAGTAAATGAATATAATAAAAAATGAAAATATTTTATTATATCTTGGAAAAAAGAGACTGTTCAAAAGTTAATAATTTTAATAAAAGAGCGGCCGTTTAGTCGTTAGGGTTTATGTGCAGAAGGCCACCCCACAAACAAGAAGCAGCAACAGCAGCAGCCAATTGAAATCTTGTGAGTTTCTAAAGGAAAAAATGTCTAAGAAAGGTTTAATGGAACAAGACTTAAGTAAATTGGATGTAACAAAGTTGCATCCACTCTCTCCTGAGGTTATATCTCGTCAGGCCACTATCAATATAGGTATATTATTTACATCTCAATTTGATTTCAATTGCTTTGATTGTTGTTACCGCTAGCTGTTGATCTTTGATAATTTTTTTTTTTTGAGAATTTTGGGATTTTGAGAATTTTTTTTTTTGGATTCCAGGCACCATAGGTCATGTGGCTCATGGCAAGTCTACTGTTGTCAAGGCAATTTCTGGGGTTCAGGTAAAATCTAGATGCACGCGGACTTGTAGGCATTTCCCCAATCGTTCCCATTTGGAAAACTTGGGAAACACCTCGATATGTTTTGAGGCCTTTTAGCAAATTTGAAAAACTAGAACTAGAAAATGCATTATTAGCTTTGGAAATATATATATATATAAATTTCAGTTTTTTTCCCTAAACGTACCAACAAAATAAAATTAAAAAGATCTCTATAATTTTCTAAATTAAACAAATGCCTTTTTGCTGTATTTTTTCCGTTTTCGTTTCGGTGTTAGTCAGATAAAAGTAACATTTGGAATCAGTAGTAATAGCAGTTAGCAATGGAATTTGTAAATTTACAGTTTGATCATTGATCAGTATATATGTGTGCATGCAGACTGTTCGTTTTAAGAATGAATTGGAGCGTAACATTACAATTAAGCTTGGTTATGCTAATGCGAAGATATACAAGTGTGAAGATGATCGTTGCCCTCGTCCTATGTGCTACAAGTGAGTTAGGCAGACATGTTGCTGCTACAAATATCATATGCTTTCTGTTGTTTCCATGTTTAATATAAGAAAATTTTCTTTTTTAGGGCTTATGGAAGTGGAAAGGAAGATAGTCCCATGTGTGATGTACCTGGCTTTGAAAGCTCTAGAATGAAATTATTGAGACATGTGTCTTTTGTTGATTGCCCGGTATGCTTAAGCTTTACTTCTTAATTTTGCTTGGTTTTTGGCTTAACATTAGTTCCTATGATCCTAAATTATCCACCCTCTGATTTTTTTTTTCTTGTTCTTGTGGTGTTGGAGCTGCTGCATTTTCTAGTTTTCTGGTTCTCATAGGAGAAGTTGGGCTGTTATTGCTATAATTTTATGTGGCTAGAGTTGCTTGCCCATTTATGATACCTGTTCTTTACTTTCCTATAGGGTCATGATATTCTCATGGCTACCATGCTTAATGGAGCAGCCATTATGGATGGAGCATTGCTTCTCATAGCTGCTAATGAAAGCTGCCCCCAACCACAGACTTCTGAGCATCTTGCTGCTGTTGAAATTATGCGTCTCCAGCATATAATCATTCTTCAAAATAAAGTTGATCTAATTCAAGAAAATGTAGCAATCAACCAACATGAGGCCATTCAGAAATTTATTCAGGTTCAGCATCCCATTCCCTTTTATATTTTTTCTTCGCATGTTTGTTTCATCATGGATATTTAACTGAGATAGTGCTTGCAAGGCCAACTCTTTTTCTCCCTTGTATATATATATATATATTTTTGGTTTCTTCTTTCCTTTCATCTTTGTAGTATCTTGTGAAACATTAAACCCATTTGTTTTTCATAAATTTATGATTTTAGTCCTAGTAGAATCAAACTAATAACATTTTGTGATCGTGATAAAAAAAATGTCATTTATGTTCAAACTTTGTTAATAGAATACAATGCTATGTCTTTGTTTTGTTTTTCCTCGTGTATTCAGATTAATATCCTTTCCTCATTTTTTTTTTTATTTTTAACTTCTCTTTGGTTTGCTATTGATTTGCTCAAATAATTGTCTCATGAGTATTTGGAGCTTGTCTCTTATTACTCTCTCTTTGTGTCTATATTTAGCATAAAGGATTCTTGAAAAGAAAAAAACAAGAATATAAGAGAAAGAAATGCAAACAGAAGATAAATGTGTTGATAGTATATCATGCCAAGGTATTATGGTCATTGCAAAAGTCTAAGGAAAAGTTGTGAAGGATTTCCTAACTTTCATCATAAAGCATTTGATGTGATTTGATATGGAATGCATGTTTTCCCCTCTTTGGTGTGGTGTTTCATTGTTTTATGGCATGGAATGTTTGATTTTCCCTTTATCAACACATACATCATTTCATTTTCAGGGAACTGTTGCTGATGGTGCTCCAGTGGTGCCAATATCTGCACAGTTGAAGTACAATATTGATGTTGTATGTGAATACATTGTGAAAAAAATCCCAATTCCAGAGAGGAACTTCATCTCACCACCTAATATGATTGTAATTCGCTCTTTTGATGTCAATAAGCCTGGGTTTGAGGTTGATGAGATAAAGGGTGGTGTGGCTGGTGGAAGCATCTTCAGGGTATGTTTCTTAAATGGTGTTGCTTGAGACTGTCTCCTCTTCTTCTGTTTTTTTCTTTTTTTTTTTTTTTTTTTGTCTTAATCTTCTAGTGGCTGTCTAACTGTGTTCTATGTGTCTTTGATGTAGTGAATTTGGATCGTAATGATATACAATGCACATATTTATCAATATTAGTTAAGTTTGCAAGCTTCAATTTATAAATAGAGTTGTAAAACCAGTGTTCTTCCAATGGCTTAGTGATGTAGTTTGCACCCTTATGGTGAGAAGTTCTGAGCTGGAACCCCATCTTTCAAACCTTTTCGGCATTTTCTGGAATTAAGAACTGGTTGAACCTGGGCAGACTGTCAATTTTAGTCTGTTCTACTGGCTTCAATCATTGGTCTAACTGGTTTGGTGTTTTTCTTTTAACTGTAAGAGACTTTCAGTTCCAACCAAGCCGGACTAATTGCAAGTTCATGGTTGATCCAACCTTGTTTGGGTTGATGACAATGTTACTCAATGCTGACATGCGATCTAACATCAACGAAAGACATATAACTTAAATGCATAATATAAAGCTTCTTGATTAACATATATTAGATACCGTTTATAGAGTACATTATGCAACTTATTTGATAAATCCAAATCGCTATAGAAATGTCAATCCTAATATGCTTCTGATAGATCAAGTAGTTGAATATCAAAATCTAGTAATTTTAACAGCGTCTGTATTCTCTGTAT
This sequence comes from Mallotus japonicus, assembly GCA_949634005.1. Lineage (NCBI taxonomy): Eukaryota > Viridiplantae > Streptophyta > Magnoliopsida > Malpighiales > Euphorbiaceae > Mallotus > Mallotus japonicus. The sequence continues at coordinate 7,252 of CATIWK010109819.1, forward strand.
CTTCTCTGTCCAGGGAAGGGTTTTGACTAGCTATTGATCTGTCAGATTAACTAAATAAATAGCAGCTGGTTCTCCTTGCTTCATTATTTGATATTCTTGAACCAACTATTTCCTCCTTAATGCCAGCTATTTCAGCAGTGATGCTATTTAGCTTGCAGTTTTCTGAGGCTGTTTTTTTTTTCCCTGTTGCACATCATTAATATTGAGTGCTTGCATTAACGATCTGTCCCATGCAGGGTGTTTTAAAGGTCAATCAATTTATTGAAGTTCGTCCTGGGATTGTTGTTAAGGATGAGACTGGGAATATCAAATGTACACCAATCTACACTAGAATAGTTTCACTATATGCAGAGCAAAATGAACTACAATTTGCAGTGCCAGGAGGACTCATTGGTGTTGGCACAACTATGGACCCCACTTTAACACGTGCTGATCGGTTGGTTGGTCAAGTTCTTGGAGATGTTGGATCTCTCCCCGAAGTTTTTGTTGAGCTTGAGGTAAGGAGCTGAACAAGCAACAATGTTTTCTGGATTCTTGAATTTTATTCGGAAGGTTTAATTTCATTGTCATGTGAGTGTTCATGACCTACTATATGCACATATGTATATGTATGCAAGGATAGATTAATGGATTGTACATGCATGTGATCAAGATCTATCCACACATATGAGCAAGCATTCATATTTCATTCCCTTTTTTTTAGTGTGGATTTAAATGGTTGAATATTGTGGGATTTGATTTAACTTATAGGTCGATAATGAATCCTTCCAAGGACCTGTTGCCAATGGAGTTTTTGAATGTAATTTTGCTGATATAACTTTTCATGCCATTCTTGTCTTTTCTGTAATGTACCTTTTCCTATACCTTTACCTGTGTTCCTTCTCAGGTAGTTCTACTTTGCTCTTTTTTTTTTTTTTTTTTTTTCATGTGCTATGAACTGTGATAAAAGGACACTTAAGAATTCCGTGCTCCCCTGGTGCTGACACTGGGCTCTCGTAATATGCAGGTGAACTTCTTTCTTCTTCGACGACTTATTGGTGTTAGGACAAAGGGCTCAGAGAAGCAAGGAAAGGTCTCGAAGTTGGCAAAGGGAGAGATTCTTATGCTGAACATAGGGTCTATGTCAACTGGGGCTCGAGTTATCGCTGTGAAGAATGACTTGGCAAAGCTGCAGTTGACGTCTCCTGTATGCACTAGCAAGGGAGAGAAGATTGCACTCAGTCGACGAGTTGAAAAGCATTGGCGTCTTATTGGGTGGGGAATGATCCAAGCTGGTACAACGCTTGATGTTCCACCATGCCCCCTGTGAGTACTATTCAACAAGTGGAATCATTTAGACCAATGCTTAAAAGAGGCTTAACAAAAATTTTGGGAAGTAAAAAGCTGTTTGGAGCAGCTTTGGTCCAATGCCCTGTACATACAACATAACATTTTTCCCCATCTCTGTTATTGTTTGCGTTTAATTTTTAATTTTGTTTTTGTTTACTATCCATTTTAATTTTGTTTTTGTTTATTGTCCATTTTTTTTAACAAGAAGCATTTCAACCAGCGAATTTGTAATGTAACGGGTTCTTAGTTGGAGAAAACCAAAGATGCATTTTCAGAGTTTTGTTGTAATTTTTATTTGTTTCGTAGTTTCGTAAATTTTTTTTTTTTAAAAAAAAAACTTATGTTGGAGGATTAGTGTTACACTTTGTTTGGATAAGGAAGGTGTGACAAAGAAAATGGGATGATATATATATATATATATATATATATAAATTCACCATCACTGATTAAAACAAAATTTCCATTTCACCAATCTCTCTTTGATTTCTTTTTTAAATAAAAAGAGTTAAAAATAATACAAATAATTAAAGATTAAAAATTTTTGCACTCTACCACTTTATTTTTTACTCCATTATTAATATTTTTAAGGATAAATGCATAAATAGTGTGTGAACTTTTTTATTTTTGCTATTTTGATCTTTGAATAACACTTTTTTATGTTTGAACCTACAAAAAAAATTTAAAATGGTATCTATAGCCGATTTTACAGGTTACAAAACTTATGTGTCTTATTTTAGATGGTAAATTGACTTAAATGTCCTTCTTTTATATTAAACTTTATTTTCTTTTTTATTCTAATTATTTTTAAAAAATATTAGAAATGAAAAAAATTATTTCTCAAATTATACTAGAAAAGTTAAACATTTTTCAGGTTGAATTTAATTTTTTATTCATGATTTTAGTTAAATAATTTTTTTTATTAAAAATTATTTTATTTTTATTTTTTAGTTATAATAAATAAATTTTTACTTGTATTTTATTTTAGTCAAATTGTATTTTCTTTTCACTCTTTCGAATAAATTTAACAAATTTAATTTCTTTATTTTTCAATAATAATAGTTTAATTTTTATTTTATTTTATTTTAATAATATTCAATATATTTTTCTGGGATTTTCTACGGTTACTTTATTTTAAAACAAAGTAGCTTATTTTGTTCACGAAAATTTATCAAAATTTACAAAAAAATGTAAAACTTTTATTTTACTTTTTGTGAAATGATATTATTTTTCATAAATATAAGAACTAGTATTTATTTTGTTATAACTTGATATTTTTTGTTAAATTACTAATTTGTATCAAATTAAACCATTTCTTATGGAAATAACTGTTATGATTATTGAATTTTTTTTATAAGTAATATATACTTTGTTTAAGAAAATTTATTTAAACTTACAAAAAATGTAAAAAGTATTATATATTTTTGTAAAATAACATCATTTTCTGTAAATATAAAAATTAAAGTGTTTTTCATTTTCTTTAGCTAATAAAGTGTTTTTGATTATTACTTGATATATTTAACATTAAATCCTGGCACTATAGAAAAATAAACTACTTTTTATGAAATTAATTTTTATAAGTATATAAAATGAAACTATTTTAATAAATTTTATGAAAATCATTTTAAATTAACAAAAAATAGTGATAGTTTACAAAAATATATCAAGTTATATATTTATCCCATTTAAAGTATAAATGATATAAATATCCCATTTAAAGTAATAGTTCGGACACTATTTATATATTTATCCCATTTAAAGTATAAATGATATAAATATCCCTAATTTTAATGTCTACTTGAAAATTTATTTAATTTTTATATATTTTAATAAATTAAATAAATTGCAACCCTTATACAAAATGAATTATTTTTAATTTTTACTATCCAAAAATATTTTTAAAATAAAAAACTTTTTTAGTTAACTTAAATATTTATGATTGTATTATTTTATTGAAATAAGAACTATATATTTATAAATTTTATTTAAAAGTAAATATTTCAACATATTTTTCTAAATTTATTCATATCATTTTAAAATTTTTTAAAAGACATTAGACACATAAATATATT
>CATIWK010109845.1:0-17765 GCA_949634005.1 Mallotus japonicus
GGCTAATAGTAAATGAGAATTGAAAGATAAAGATTAAGAACTAGATATGCAACTGATATAGAATTAAAAATGATAGATTCATGCAGATTTTGTGAGAAAAAGATGGAGTTTATAGGTATGAGAGAAAGACTGAAAAAAAAACGTTTGAAGAAGAAGATGATGTTGGAACGAGAGAAAGAGAGAGTGAGGAAGAGAGAGAGCGCATGAGAGAGAGTAAGGAAATAAAGAGAGGTCTATTTTTAAAAGAATTAATTTTGTAAAAATATTTCTGAAAGTTTTTTTGGTCAATGTTTTTTTTGAAAGATTTTTTTACTTTTGGCCTATTTATGTAAAGAACCCTAAAAAATATCTTTTAGTTCAATTTTTTTTATTTGATTATTAAAAAAAATTTGTAGGCTACGAATGTTTGAATCTTTACACGACGAATTTACCCATATGCAATTTAAATTTTAGATTTCAAAAAAAAACAAAAAAATTGAATTTTCAAAAAAAATAAAAGGGCAAGAGGGTAATTGTAACTACCATCGATGGTACTGTTCATGTCAATGGTAACTACATGTATCATTATCCATCAATTAAAAAAATTAACATTGTTTGGTCCTAATAGTAAAAAAATATATTTCCTTTTTCTTTTATTGAATTCACGGTCCAATCTGTTTAATAAAAAATTTTATGATTATGGCAAATTGAAGGGTTAAATATTAAAAAAAAAAAGTTAAGGGGTAAGGATTTGAAAAGAAAAATGAAGTCAAAATTACCAACGAGACACGTGAATGCATTTGGAGAACCTTATGACCCGTCTCTTAGTCAAAATGTTTTTAAAAAAAGTAGTGTTGAAATGATTAATTGATTTAATTCTATGATCCATTTCCATGTTACAAGTTGTTAATGGCCATGTTTATTTATTTTTTTCTTTTATTAAATTCACGGGATTGCACTCTGTTTAATAAAATTTTTTATGATTATGGCAAATTGAAGGTAAAAAAAAAAAAAAACAAGTTATGGGGTAAAGGATTTGAAAAAAAAAAAAACAAGTTATGGGGTAAAGGATTTGAAAAAAAAAAATGAAGTCAAAATTACCAACAACGAGACACGTGAATGCATTTGGAGAACCTTATGACCCGTATCTTAGTCAAAATGAAAAAAATAGTGTTGAAATGATTAATTCTATGAATCAAACTACTCCATCTCCATGTTACTTTTGCAAGTTATCAATGGCCATGTTACATCAGCTTGACAATCTTGACAATAAGCAAAGAGACCCGGGAGCTATGGATTTTAATATCAATACTATGGTATACATCAACATATTTCATTAACAATGGCTAAATTACATCCTTCACTGCTGGGATTAGCTTAATAATTAGCTATATATTTTCAGTACATCTGTATCTGCAAATAAATCAACATTATGGTTCCAAAAATAATCAATAGTATACAATGACTTAATTGCTTAATCCTGCTGTGAACTTTACACCAGTTGATGGCAGCCATGATATGCCGTCAATGAAGTGGCCGGCGGTAAAGAACTTGGCCGTGGCAGCATCCCGGATAATGTGATATCCAGGCCATTTTATCCTGCCAGATAGAGATGCCCCAGGACCATAATTCTTGTACTCACCATACCATAATGTATCCAAAGCAAAGTTACCATACCACTCAAGCCACCCGCTGGGCTGCACCAAACCACCCATGTATGTGTTCATAAAAACTGTCCTGGAAAATTGCTTCCATGGCCTGCCCAAATAGGTTGGTTGTGTTGCCAAAATATAGCTATCTTGAAATGAAAATCCAGTGCTTTGATGAGGACTTTTCCTACCCTGAGCTGTTATTGTTACCTTTTGCAAGGGCAGTGGGACTCTAGTGTATATCTTGCAATTTTGGAACACTGCTGCACCATTGCCGAAGATGTAATCTATGGTTCCATAAATGTTACATTCACGGTAAAATTGGCGGAGGGAATGTGCATAGAGGGTGTCTTGGTAGCCTTCTATGCTGCACCGATAAAAGGCAGATTGGTCCGAATCTACTCGGAGCGCCACAGCTTGATGGTTTTCTGGTCCTGCTGTGTTACGAAATGTCATGTCTCTTGCAATGAATCCTTTCCCGGAGACAGCTGCAGGCACAAAATTATCATCATGAGACCAAAACAATAACAAGTTTAATAAAATGAAGTGGCGAGAAACTTGGATGTCCTATGAATTCAACTCTAAAACAATTAAAACTCATGTGGTTACAGAATATTGGGAACATCACATAATTAAAAAGAAAATAAAGATTTATATCGCGGGTAGCGACAACAACAGTGCTGTCGTGGGATCCGTGATATTACAAAAAAAAAACTCATTCAAGTAGATAATCCCCTGTATATGGGCCAAAAAGACATTTCAAAAAAAAATTTTGTCACATCACGAGCCGCGACCTGCCATGTGTATCATTATCCTTAAAAAAAAAAAATTAAAAAAATAATGTAAATGAAGTACTAACCCACAGTAGCAGTTCTAAATGTAGTCCATCCTTGCATGAAATTGCGATTGCTCGTCACCACAGTTTTGCCGATTCCATCACCCACCAACATAATATTGGTTTTTTTCTTCTTCATATCAATGTTCTCCCTGTAGATTCCCTGCTTTACATATATGATATACCTCCTTGTACTGTAACTTGGAGCTTCATTAATTGCCTGTGTAATGGTACTGTAATGGCCACTTCCATCCAAAGACACAATAGCATCTACATGCACACGATGAGTGCCAGCCTTTATGAGTTCTTGATCACCTTCTGTCAACCATTGCGGATATTCTGGACTTATATTTGTGGTAGTGCCATTTCGGGACGGTTTAAAGGGCATGCTGTGGAGTTGGGTGTACAGAGCTAATACATTGCCAATTAGCTGCGTGACTTGTGTCAGGCTTCCTTTCATGAAGTTTTCAAGATGTCTGTCGGTGCCTTCAAAACCTTCGAGGCATGTATCTTGGTTACTGAGTGCAGCACTGAGCCAAGCTTTTAGATTGCCTTGATAGCGAAAATTATTATCACCTGCTCGAATTTCCTTCATCTCTGCCAATGACCAAGCCAGCTCAGAAACAGAGAAGTCAAGAAGTTCTTTGCAATCTTCAATAGCGACTTGTTCACGATAGCTGATGGACAAAGCATTGAACTTTGTGATTGTATCAATTGTTAACCTTGCTTCATTGAGGGTGGCATGCAGGGCAGCAGTCAGAACTGAAGTTGCATTTGAAGAGCCGGTTTTTTCAAGCTCAGCTTGCATGTTTAACAGGCAGGAATCCTGGTTTTCGATGCCCGTGCAAGCTTGCATAATCAAAGTTTGTTTGTCCAAACTTGAGGGGGTTGCATTGGAAAAGGCTTGCAGAGAAGGAGGCAGGAGAAGCAATAAAATAAAAAGAGAAGAAACAAAAGGCATTTTGGCAATGATGGGAAAGAAGAAAGGATGTGTTTTATGATCTTTTCGAAAGAAGAAGAAGAAGAAGAAAATATTATATCAAGGGAATACAAGCATTGTTTACTTACAAAGAAATAGCTTTTTCGCTTGTTGAGTTAGAATCATGCATTCTCTTTTGCCTTTTTCTTTGACAAAGTTTAAGTTATGCTTGCTTCAGTGGGCAAGGCGTCTTATATTCTTTCTTCGTACAATCTTTTGGCTTGTTGGGGAAGTGGATTCCTCACTATTTGATTCACACTGTTAGATCAAGCTTACATATTCAAGCTTACGTATTATTAACCTAAATAATGATATTATTTCTGGCTGATTTCCGTTCCAATTCTACAGTATAAGATACTCATAAAGCTCCTATACTTGAATGGTTCCTCTTGAATTGCTAGGTCTCTTTGCTTATACAACTTGCCAAGCCCAAAACCAGCATTCGGCAACCCGTATGTAAGAAACCTACTGTTGATCCCCTCTATGTAAAGCCCAAAACCCATCAGAAAATTTGAAGAGTGTTGTTTCAGATGGAGATATCAAAATAGAGTTCAAGCACTTCACATGTATAAAAATGTTAGGATTAAATTCAACCTTAGTTGACTCAAAAAAAATCAACAACCAGTGTCGATATTTTCGACCATAATTTAATTAATAATTGGTATATGATAACAATTAATAAAATACACTCATCTTCAAACCACCACCCTACACCCCAATCCCCAAACCAACAAAAAGAATCTCTCTCACTTTCAAATTCCTCAACTCTATCAACTGCAGTTTATCACCTATTCTTACACAAAATAATATGCCCAACTCCCATGTCAATTGTGAGACAACTTTGCTCTCTATGGGGAAAGGTGATCTTTGCCATCTTTCAACACATATATGGTTTTAATCCCATCTAATTGTGCAACCCCTGGCATCCAAAATCTCAAGTATTTCCAAGGAAAGCAAGAATCTAAGACCAGCAACTAACTTAACCTTTTTGATCCGGATGCAGCAAGCCCTCAGCGCAAGCTCATACCCTTCCACAGTAACATTTCTGAGATGCACTAGTTTTGCATCTTGCAAGCGTGTCAGATTGCCCATCAACATGCATAATGCCATGTCCGAAAGACTGCAGTGGCTCAAATTTATCTGCCACCATCAATAAGTAATTCAGTTTTTCTTCACGATTACGAAAATCAAATAAGACATAACAAAAGCAGAGTTACAAAAGCAATTCTGATGTTACACCATATACAAAATATGTAAACCTGACCTCTGCAGTTTTGACCCTCATATTCTCATTGTAAAACTTTAGCATTATGATAAAATTTTAGCAAAATAACTCAAATAAAATCAGATTCAATACCTGACGCAAGTTTCGTGAGTAATAAGCAAGTGCACAGAATCCAGAATCATCAATTTTCTCACAATGTTTCAAGTCCAAATCTGCCAGTGCCTTACACTTAGCAGCTAATGCTGTCAATCCTACACTTGTGATTTTGTCAAGACCTCGCATTTCCAGGTCAGAAAGCTCCTCCAGATAGCCAAGATATGACATCCCTATGTCAGTGATATGATTGCAGTAAGACAAGTTGAGCTTTTTCAACTTCTTGCAACCACTTGATAAGGCAGCTAAACCATCATCTCCAATACCGCTACAGCTGAATCCACAAATGAGAGAATGAACACATGTTTTCACCAGCTAAAACTACTGCAAAACAACATAAAATTGAGTTGTGGGCTTCATATTACCGGTATAGATCCAGTTCATTAAGCTTTGAACAATTAGAAGCAATGTACCCGAGTCCTTTGTCTGAAACGTTCGTGCAAAGTCCTAATTTCAAACATAGGAGTCTTGAACATCGAGAAAGACATTGAAGCCCTGGATGAGAAGATCATCACATATAAATCACATGAAACAAGAGAAGACAACAAAACAGTAAGTGAGAAAAGACACAAGCTTACCTCTGTCATTTATACCACAACACTCTGTGAGATCAAGCTCCTCGAGCAGCAAGCAGCATGACCCAAGCTGTTCAAGGCCCTTTTCGGTGATCATATTGCAAGACTCTAACTTCAGACAAACAAGGTTCCTACAAGAGTCTGCTAGAGCAGAAATTGCAGCATCAGTTATGGAATGGCAGCATGTTAAACTTAGGGCCTTCAAATTTGGACACCCAGAGACTAGCTGTGCAATGCCCATATTAGTCACCCCAATGCATTTGCTCAATCCAATTTCTGACAAAGAACTGCAATAGCTGCTCAGGGTCTGAAAAATAATGTCTGAAACTCGAGCCCCATTAATTATAATTGTAGTCAAATCCTTCAAGTCCTTCATGTAGTGGAGAAGTGTAGGTGAAAATTCCTCCAAAACAGGCCAAAGATCAAAGTAAGTCCATCTAAAACAAAATGTAATCATATGAAAATGTCCACCAGATTGCCAAAATTTACTTACTGAAATGCAATCAGCAGCACAGATCAGTCTAAGTCCACTATGTCCTCTAATTATAGGAATCAAGCCAGAGGAACTCAAATAATCACATCTCGATACATCAATTTCCTGCAGTCAATAAAATATAGCTTATAGTTAACTCACATAATCAGTAGACATCCAGATGACTCTAATTTCCTCCCACAATATGCAAAATAGCATACCTTCAGTAAAGGACATGCATTTTCAAGAAGTTGAGATCCCACATCATCCACTGAAGCGCACCCCACCATAGCCAAAGCTTCCAACTTTGGCAAAGAAGCAATTGAACGAAGCGATTCATTTGTTACCTAGAATCATTCCATCCAAAAACATTAACAATCAAATTTCATTTCAAGCATCCACACGTATATTGTCGATTAAAATGTGTCTAAATTCACTTCGCCTAAGTTCCATTTGAAGTTGCTTTGCCTCCAAAAATAGATAAAATCACAATTTCTTTTTTCCTTTTTATTCTTTCTATTTTCTACAACAACCCAAAAAAAAAAGGAGCACTTTTATCATTCTATCTGTTTTTCAAATGTCAGCAAATGAAGCAATGCAAAACGCCCCAAACAAACCTCATTCATAAAGTATACAAAAAGGAAACGAAAGCACTAACCTTTAGGTAAGAAACATCAAGAAACTTCAGTCCAACACATTTCTTGCACAAAAGATCAACACCCAAATCAGATATCTGCATGCACCATTTCAAGCTGATCTTCTCCAATCTCCCACACCCAACAGCAATCTTCGCCAACCCAACATCACTTATACCCAAACATTTATCCAAATTGAGTTCCTTTAACCCACTACCACAAGATATCGCCGCCGCTTCTCTATCACCAAACCCACAACAATACGACACGTCAACCCGTTCAAGAAACCGACACGCCAGTATTATCATCTCCAGACCGGTATATCCCAACGCAGTTGCCCGACTCAAGTTCAAAGATTTCAACTTTGTCATTAATCCAGTTGCTGAGACACGACCCAGTAGCGACGACACCGTCCCATCGTCGATACGAGGACAAACAGAAAGGTCTAAAGAATCAATGTTGCTGAACTTTTGAATAAGAGGTAACAGAAACTCGACATGGAGGACACGCAACGTTTTCCGAGTTTGTGAGTCGATTTTGTAGAATTCTTTGCAAACGAGTCGAAATGTTTTGCGATCTGAGTCGTCACTGAGTTTGTTATTGACTCGAACGAGTAAATCCTCTGTTAAGATCGAAACTATAGACTGAGACGACATTGAATTTTTTTTGAGAAAAAAATTAAGGTTTCGCTGCGTAGTTTTTGAGGGAACTAATATTATTTTAAAAAATGTTTAGGTGGGGACGAACAAGAAGATGACGCGGAGGTGGAGGAGCGGGTGGTGGATGCGGTTTGACAGAGCCCGAAACAGGACGATACGGGTTTTATGGATCCGATTCATCTTTTCTTTTTTCGGGTTGGCTGGATTTAGAAATTTGAAGTTTGGTCAGGTGATAACAGTTGCAGAAATGCTGGCTGAGTTTTTTAAAGTGAGGAGAGGAGACGAAGGAGGAGGAAATGATAGAGAAATTATATGCTACTTGCATGACCATAGAAGCAAAAATACTTAATGACTTTTGTACCCCAAGTTTCAGGATATACACTTTTTTTTTATAAAAAAGGATAAAATTCCATTTACAAAATAGAGATTATGCAAAGAAAATAAGTAATTTAAGATAAAATATGAAAATATTTAATTTAATGCATTAATTTATATTTAAATAATATAATTTTTTATAGGGATAACAGCTCTGTTAGTCCTAAATAAAGTGACATTTTTTCAATTAAGTCCTACACGAAAAAAAATGTCCTACAAGAAAAAAAATGTTCAATTAAGTCCTAAAACTAATTAAAAAGATCTCCGTTAGTCCTAGGCTGTTAAACCTAACAGAAGTTGATGACGTGGCGGTGATATAGGACAGATGCTTAACACGTCAGCAGACATCTAAGTTACTATTTTCTCCACAGTGGAAGCTCTTCCACGTCAGAATTCCATTAGCTAAAAAAACTAGGGTTTAACTTTAACGTTCTCTGTTTTGAAAAAGACATGACTTGAGCTTTCATCTGAGAAATTACAAAAAAAAAAAAGGGAAAAGGAGACATAGTTAAAGAGAAAAAGAGATCAGCGCAGATCGAAGGAGTGGAAGAAAAAATCGACAACCTTGTTCTCTGCTACCCTTTTAGTCATGGATGAGTTGTACGCTCTTCACTCTACTTGTAGTGGTCATTACTCTATGCAGCAACCAGCTTTGCCTGAGAATATGGTTGTTGTTGCTCCGGTTGATTACCATGGCGCCGCTTTTTCGTCGCCTGGGGTTTTTTTTTTTTCCTATGTTGGATTCTGAGCAGTTGTATTCTGGGTCTTCTGCCGTATCTGATGCTACTTTTATTATGGATGAGATGCAGAGAGGTGGTGGTGGCGAGGGTGGTTCTGAAGAGGCGATTTCTAGTGCAATTAGGGCAAAAATTGCTTCTCATCCTCTTTACCCGAAATTGCTCCAAGCTTATATTGATTGCCAGAAGGTATAACATTGTACATATATGAGATTGCATGTGTAGTTCTCTCCAGTGTGAACCATTCAATTACTTCTGAGTTCTGACATTTTTTTAACGTTGGATGCTACTGCTAGTTTGATGGCAGATAACAAGCTTTTTTGGTGGTAGAGAGCAGTTTAACGCTGTCATTGCTTCTTACAAAGCAACATTGCTCGACTGGGTGCTCAAGATGTAATTAATTGAACTGCTTTGGTCAATATATATGTGAAAGTTGAACAACTTTTGGTTGCAAATGAACTGTTTGACAAAATGCCTGAAAGAAATTTGGGAAGTGTGTTGATGCTGCCATTGTGTGCATGCCGGTTTCTCTATTGTTCTTGGGCACATGGCCTGCTGTTATGACTCTACTAGAAAGGTGAGGCCGCCTTCCTGAGCATACTTATCATGATTACTCCATCACCAAGCTGTTAGCTGCTATAATCATAGCTTTAACTTTTAGTGAGATTGGAAAGAACACCCTTGAATCACTAAATTTTCTAACCAAATTTCTAAAGTAAGCTTTTGATTATAGAATCTTGTGTGAACTGATCAAGAAAGTTGGATGTTTATAGAATTGGAGTTAATGATTGTGTAGATTTCGGGTTTTGATTTGCTATAATTATACTAGTAGTAGAATAAAGCTTACAACAGTAATTTTTATATGTGCCCTTCTTGTTTTTTATGAATGATCAGAGATTTTCTTTGTGAATGGATATGGGGTGTTAAGTTAAGCAGTAAACAATGCAAGTAATTTTGTTAGTTAGTGAAAATCTGACGTGGAAGAACTTCCACCGTGGAGAAAAGAGCAGCTTAGGTGGATGCTGACGTGTTAAGCATTTGTCCTATATCACTGTCACGTCATAAACTTCCGTTAAGTTTAACAGTCTAGGACTAACGGAGATCTTTTTAATTAGTTTTAGGACTTAATTGAACTTTTTTTTTCTTATAGGACTTAATTGAAAAAACGTCATTTTGTTTAGGACTAATAGAGCTATTATCCTTTTTTATATTATACAAAAATATTTCCGAACTTTAATAAATTTTTCGTTTGACATCATCTTTGAATTGTTTACAAAAAATATTGTTTCTTTAATCTTGATAGTATAAAGATTTTTTATATTTTAAGTCTTAGGCTTCATTTCTGTTTGTTTGCAAAAAATATTTTTTAAAAAAATATTTTTTCTTATTTTTCAGTGTTTGGATTATTAAAAAAAATAAGTTAAGAGTGTGTTTGGTATAAATGAATTCCACAAAATTTTATGGAATTCATTTGCAAATCCAAATGGTATATGTTTGGTTTAAATGAATTTTACATGGAATTCATTTGCAATTCCAAATTTTTAAATTTGTAGAATTAATTATAACTAAACCAAATTCTATCAAAATGGTTGGAATTTCCAAATGAATTCCACAAATTTTAAGTTTATACTTTTAAATGACTAAAACACTCTTCCTTGTTTTTATTTCCAAAAACATCTTTATATTTAGAAGGGTATTTTTGACAAAAATTTGAAATCAAGATTTATACCAAACACAATATAACAAAATATGGAATTCATTTCAAATGAATTTCATAAGCTATTCATTTAAACCAAACACATTTCATTAATAAAAATTCATTTGCAAATGAATTTCATTTAGAATTCATTTCTAAATGAAATGAATTTTTTGGTGGAATTGAACCAAACAAGGGCTAAAGAAAAATAAATTGTTAATTAAAGGAAAAATAACTTAAAAACAAGAAAATGAATTCTTTCTCATTATAACGATGGAAAATCATTTTTCAATACTTTTTTCAATGTCTTATATTTTCATTTATTTTTTTTCTTTTATTTTCCAATACATTCTCTCATCATTTATCGTCTTTTAGTGTTGCAACCAAACATCAAAAAATATGTTCTTTGGAAAATATTTTTTCTGAAAAATATCCAAAAACAAAATATTTTCTGCAAACAAACAGAGTCTTAAAAAGAAAAAGAAATATTTTTTATGGATTATGAGACCTCAAAATACCTTGTAATACTATTTAAAACATTAATTTAAGTTTTTTGATTAAAAAAAATCAAGAATACTCACTTATTCTAAAAAATTAAAAAAAAAAAAACTAGCTAGTTAAATAAAAACTAAAGTACAAGAAAAAGGAAGGAGGTATTCACCAACAAAAGCTGCAAACAACATCTCAAAGAAATTTCACATTTTTTCTCTTTAGTGGTAGTTGGGATTTTTGGGAGGAAGAAGTACTTTGCTCTTTCACGACTAGTTTTTCCTTTCATTTTGTTGTTGTTGTTGAACACTACTTTATTTTTTATTATCAGGATAATTGCAATTATTAATAACTTACATCTTTAAAAAAATTAATTATTGAACCTTTTATTCACTAGTATTATTAAAAGTTATTTTAAAATTTAAAATCATTAAAATAGTTCAACAATTTAAATTAAGTTGAAAATGTTAATATCTTATATTATACCAAATTAAGAATTAAAAAACATTTTACATAATATCACTACAAAAATTAATAATCAAGGTATAAGAAATTATAGGAATCATATATCTATAATTATTTAAGATAAAACATAAATCTTTTACTAACATTACCAAAATAGTGCCAATAAAAAAAATATTCTAATGATTAATTTTTATTTTTAAAAATATATGATTTAAATTTTATTATTCTTTAATAGTACGGTTTACGCATTTAACACCACCACAAGATTAAGCAGTTTTCCTTTCAAAAAAAAAAAAGATTAAGCAGTTTTTTTTTTTTTTTTTAATGATACTCGTAAACTAGGGGCATTTTGGTAATTGAGGTAAATGTAAACAATACAGACGAATTCAAGAAATATTAAAGATAAGGAAACACTGAACCGTACACATGATGAAATAGTAAGACGGTAACGTTGATTTGACAAGAAAGGAGGACACGTGGAAGGAAAACAGTGTGCTGATCTGAAATAAGTACGGCTAGATAGGATATTTTCGTCAAAGCAGATCAATGACAAAAGAGAGATGAAAAGGCGAGGTGTACGCTGCAACTGGCTTCGACAGCCGTAGGATTTTAGATATCACGGTAGATTGTACGATGGTGCGGAGATGTGGGACCCAAAATAGAGTAAAAGTATGTAAGGACCGTACCTATTTCCGTTCAATCTGTGACGTGGTAGTGATTGTGATACGGTGCTACCGCACCCACTAATAAGCATCAAACACTTTTGACTTTTCCATTCTATTAATGGCAATATCCTTTTTTTTTTTTCCATTTAAAGAATTCAAAGGTCGAGTTTTTTTTTTTTTTTTTCGTACGCGTCTTCGTATTATAGAGATCAAGAAACAGATAGTAATATTCAAAAGGAACAGATAGTTAGTAATTAATATTTAAGTTATCTCGTTCAAAAAAAAATATTTAAGTTATCACTATGAATAGATTTTGCATGTTTCATAGAGAAAAAAAAATTAAACTCAATATATCTCATTTCAAGAGCAAAAGACTTTTGCTAAAAACTGTGAGATTAGATCTAAATCTAATACAAGCCACTAATATTATATGTATATAGACATAAAAAATTTAGTTAAAATATTTATATTTTTTACTAAATTATCAATTTTTAATTTTTAATAAACTCTTTTTAATTTAATTTAATTTAAATAAAAATTGTAAAAATAAGAAAAAAATTTCAATGATTAATTTAAGATAATTATATATATCATAATTTGAATCTAAATATTTTTTAAACGAAAATAATTCACCGTTAATTAATTTCAACTGTTGATTAAAATATTTATATAAAATAGTTGATAAATAAATGAATTATTATTTTAGAACAAGTTGTGTATAATTTAAAATGGATTTAAAAGGAAAAGTGGAATGGATGGAGACGTGGAGTATTAAATTTTAGGAAGTCAAACGTATTATTGGACTATGCTTTATCTATTCAAAATACACCATTTTCTTATTATTTATTTATTTATTTTTTTTGTCAAGCATACACCATTTTCTTATGGAATATTATTAAAAATAATATTTTAATTATTTTCCCATTATTTGGACCATGTATGATGACTGTATCCACTATAGAAACTTTAGCCACATTCAATATTTTATGGAGAGAACAATAATAAAATAATGCATTTTGATATTTGTCTTTTTTGTTATTAGTCTTGTAGTGTTGTGACCTTAGAGAAATAAAATAAAAAATAAAAAAATTAAAGAAAAAAAGAGGTAACAATGATATTTGGTCCTCCATTGGAAGTTAAAGGATTGCAGTCATATTTCATGGATGGTAGTAGATAATGCCCACTTGGGTACATACAAATTTTGAGGACTCAAAATAAAGGGCTTAGCAAGGTATTATCCGAATGATACATAGGATTTGAAACTTCAATTCCCTTTTTTTTTTTTTTTGGCTTAACCTATATTAAATTTCCTTGCACTTTTATTTTTTCTTAATTCTTAAATTTTTATAAATTGACATCCTATACTTTTATTTGCCTGTACATTGACTCTTTATATTTTTATTTTTTACACGTTAAATCATGCCATTAAAAATGAGTATAAACCACGTTACTAACGTATAGTAAAATATATTATTCAGTCTCTATAATTTTAAATAATAAATTATTAAAAAATACATTTATTTTCACTCTAAAATTTTTAATTACACTCCAACTTTATCTTTTTTAATATAATAACTTGGACAATTTTTCGTAAAAATTGTATCAATACAATTTTTTTTATTTCTTAAAGATTTCTTACCAACTATTCTTGTCAGGTATAAAAAAATTTTATTTCTTAAAAATCCATATATATATATATATATAATTTTTTCATCATTTATTTTTACTTAAAATTAGTTAAAATAAAATCTATTGAATTTTTTGCTTAAATTATTTTACAAAAATCAAGTAAAATATTTAAAGAATAAATTACTATTATGGACAAATAAAAGGACCCAATGTGTAGAAAAATAAAAGTGTAGGGAGTTAATATATGGACAAATAAAAGCCTAGAGTGTCAATTTACAGAAATTAAAGTATAAGGGGTAAATTAAGAAAAAATAAAAGTACAGGGATCACATATAAATTAAACCTTTTTTTTTTTTTTTTTTTTGCTTTCTGGTTTCATCTAGAACTGAACTGATTTTGTACTAAAATAATCAGCTATTAGCAGTCTAATTTTGTACTATGCACATGTGAAATCATTCATTTGGCAAGAGATAAGCACATGGAACCCTTTTTTCTTTAATCCCCAAAAGAAAATAGATTACACCCAGGAACCTTTTTTTTTTTTTATTTTTTTTATGGAAAGTTGTGTGTACTTTCCACATTTCTTGCGCAGGGAACAAAAAAAAAATGTTTATCCCTTGTCATGTGATAATGCCTCTCTTATACAACTTGTCACCCCCTTCTACATGTGAAGAATTGGTAGCAGGCTGCTTTGTTAAATTATTTCCTGCATCTGATGTAATAAAAGCCTTGGCATTCCAATGCCAAGGCTTCAGGTATGGTGAAGTAACTGAGGATGAAAATGAGGAAGGGTGAAGCATGACAGAACCCCAGTCTCTAGCTCCAAGCTTTGCTTCTCTCAGTCTCCTCCTGACCAGCAACTTTCCTACATCTTCTTTTCTCATTTCGGATACACTTCTTAGAATTGATATGCATAGCAGAATTGCCAAAACTGCATCCTCTTCTGGCAATGCTTCAACTATCAGTAGCTTCCAGTTGAGAAGAGCTGTTGCTCTTCCCATTGGGTTATCCTCTGTGAAGCGGACAAGCGTCACGTAACCTGCCTCATCTTCATCTTCATCTTCTGCGTCGCTATGCTTCTCTTGGTCTTTATTTTCTGAATCAATTTTCTTGCCTTGGTATTGCATTTTCCTTCCTTTTAACAACTTTGCCTGTGAATCAGAAGAGGCTTATTTGCTATGGCAATTCTTTTGGCAAAAACATGTTTTTTTTTTCCAAGTTCTGAGAATGGGAGATAAATTTCCAACTCACGGTTGAATCAGGAGATGCTTGATTCATTAAACAAAACCTCAGGTTAGATGAAGATTGCCAGCTTATCAGCAATTCTTCTCCTGTTGAAAAACACCAAGCAGCTTGCCAATTTTCTGGAGGCTCTTTTGGTGTTGCTGTTCCTACTACTTTCTCTGTACTAGATGGCAACAAACAACAAGGAAATGCAAAGAGAAACTATTATTTCTGAAAGAAAGTAGAATTCAAAACAAAATGAATTTGAATCAAACTTCTGTCATTATCTATAGGACCAACATACCAGGCGCTCTACCAATTGAACCGGCTACATACTTCCAAGAACCTTCCCTTACCTCTATAATCCTGTCTTCCCATCTCACCATTGATGGGGTCTCACCTCCTCTTCTCCAAAACCCTCCTCCAACTCTACATAGCAGTCAAAATTTGTCTGTCAAACATTGGCTAGAAATATCAAATAAACTAATCATTCAAAAGCATTACTAGATTACCTTATTCGAACTATGAAACACTCTCTTCCTGCATGATCAAGAACAGTGCGAGACAGCCATCGACCTTCTTGAGGTTTGTAATGGTTCATTCTCAGAATTACATCTGATATCATAGCGCCTGAATCATCTGTGACTCTGTCCGGAACACATTTTAACAAGTACGGTGCTTGAACCGGTGGGGTTATTGAAGCAACAACCCTTACTTGTTTATTGATTTCTCTTTCCAGAGTAAGAGAGTGTGCTCTCAACAAGTCATTCCAGAGAAATGTAGAAGAGTCTTCTAATTTACTTGATTTAAAGCACCCACCACCATGTTTACGATGCTCCAGCATTAGTCCTTTGGTACCAAACTCACAATAGAGCTGAGATATTTTTTTCCAGGAATCCAGGGACAAACTGGAAATAGGTTTATCAAGCTTCAGCTCCCTGTGGCATCTTACCATTCGGAGACGCAAAAAGCTGTGCTTTATATCATCCTGTTCGAGCTTCATTCCAGAGTTGAGCCTTGCAAAAATACACACCTGGATTGTAAATCACAAATTTCAGCATATAATTCATTAGTAAACATTGGAGTATCTGATGTAGAGGATTAGATGAGCTGGATCAGATAATTCCACTGCATAATGCTTCCTACTTCAATATATAACGAACATAAGACAAGATGAAAATCATGATTCTGGACAATAGTTGAGCAATTCGAGCAGGCTGTAAATCAAAATGGAAATCCAACTTATTTTGCTTTGTTGGGAGACTTCATTTGTCCTTACTTTCTCCTAAGAATGTGACTGATAATGCAGCTTTCTGTGTGGCTATGTACTACTTCCTGAGATAGCAAGGACCAATTCAATATAAACTATATAAACTTAACAGAATCAAATGAAAAGGTTGTCTTAGATCAACATCTCTCTTTTGGCATGGTCATCTATGAAAAGCCCTCAGTGGCCCATATCATGATTCAAACTTATGACTGCATTCCATTAACTATTTCTATTTGAGAAAGGCACTGATGACTTGGTAGTTCAATAGAGGTGTGCGATATCTTGAACTCTTGGTCTTGGGCATATAATTCGCACAAGGAAGATGGAGACAAATACTTAAGAAAAGAGAGGAGACTTAACTTACCTCCAGCAGGAACCTTGGCAGCAAGGACTTGTATTTGGTATTGACATCTGTATCTGAAACCTCCCAATAAATTGGTGGCCTTACTGAGGCAAGCCCATCAAAATCTAAAGCTGCACCAGCTTTCTCATAAGGTTGATCAAATGCTCTATCCCAAATCTTTTTTGTTTCTTCAACCTCTCTTTCTTTCACGGTCTCCCATATCCCCACCACCTTCTCCAACATCTCAGTCTCCATCTCCTTCATATCCTCTGCATATACCGTTGGATAACTCTGATTTCATTTCATCATCAAGGAAATAAATCAACAAACAAACAGATATGGGATAGAACAGAAAGTTAAGTGAATAACAAATATAAAACCAAAGGAAAATATGAGCAATAAATATGGGACAGAAAAGAAAGCATTAATGGTGAAGACATTAATTGAATCAACCTGATGAGTTATCAACATTAGCAAGATATCCAAACTAGGAACTAAATGAGAACACCCATCTGTGAATCTCTGCAACAAATACAAGAATCCTTTGTATCTTTGTCTGGCTGCTATCAAGTACACAAGCTCACTAATGTATGGCAATGAAAATTTACTGTAGATTTGTCTGTGTTTCTTCACTTCATTGAATAAATCTTCATTTTTGACAACTGGGTCGATTCGCAAAGTACTGGAATCAACTTCATTCTCAAAAGATTCATTTGGGTATCTACGCATCCAGTGCTCTTGACATCTCATTATTGCATACTCTTCATTTTCCTCATCAAAAATTGTTGGCTTGCCTATTACTTTTGAGAACCTTGCCTTGCAGTAGTGCCTGTAACTGACCTGTAGTAAAAGGAAATGAAATTCGCAATTCTTCATATCATTGTAATCCAAAGATTAAAAAGAAAGAGTAGTTATTTATTTTCTTGAAGAATACATTTTTGGTAGAATACTTATTTTCTTAGGAAACAAACAGAAAACTCCACTGCGGCTTACCGGATTTAAAGTATGACAGAACCAAATCCATTCAATATCAAGAGGAGGAAGCACCACAGGCGGCGTTGACCCCGGTACCATCAAATCAGAAATCAATGGCATCCATAGCTCATCATATCTATTAAAAAAAAAAACACACAACTTTCAACATCTACATCGTCTGATCAGATTACTTCTACAGTAGAAAACACTTTCTTGAAGCTGCTATATATATGTATAATTATATAAACCTTCTAATAGCTTCAAGAACAACTGGTGTCTGGTGCAGCCACTGGGACTCGCTCACGGCTCTCAAGAACCCGATGTTTCGTCTAGCAGCCGATACAAGATCCATGCTTAGACGTAAAGTGTGGACTTCCGATATTTCGCTGAGTGACCTCGGGTCCGATATTTCGGAGCCGTGGCGAGCCGTGGACATGATTTAGCAGTTGTCTACTGTCCAGTCAAGGATAAAAGAAACATGGGATTTAATGATGTGGTTGTTTTGTTACAACATTAAACATATCTTTATCTACGTCTTGAGTTCACTCACTGTCTCTGTGAGTTGTTGCGACTTGCGAGCAGTAATTAAAGAGAGAATCTTTAACACGAGAATTAAGAGCTAAAGAAAGAAGACAATTAGTTACAAAAATTAAGATTATAATAAAAATCCACGTAGAGCTGTCGGTCCAACATAATAATAGCCTGTTTAGATAATTTTATTTCATATTAACTAACA
>CATIWK010109854.1:0-11963 GCA_949634005.1 Mallotus japonicus
ACTCGATTTAGGCTCCTAATAATTAAAACTAACTATACAAATAATATTTTAACTCAATTTAACAAAATTAATTAAACTAAAATATGTATATATATACTTTAAAAATTTCTAATAATTCAAAATAAATTCCTAAAAATTAAATTAACCTAGAAAATAAATAATACTCAATTAATCATCACTTTAGACCAATAATCATCAATTAAAATAAATTTACATAAATAATCTACAAACCAAAGTTTACTAATATATATCCATTAATTCAAATAAAACCTCAAAAATTTAAACCAACTCTAGAAAATAATTAATAACTAATTTAGCTTCCATCAAACCATCAAACACTAATTAAAATCAATTTTTATAGTTAATCAAAATCAAAGTCTTCAAGAATTAACTTGAATAATTCAAATAAATATAGAAAAAATATAAAAATCACACATACACACTACATTTAACCTTCTAAACTCAAATCCATCAACAATTAAACATAATTTTAACTAATTAATCAACAATCACAAAATCCCCAAACTTGACCTAGAAATCTAATATGAAAATTGAAGAATTAGGGGAAAGAATTACCTACAATTGACTTGAAATTGGTAATGCCCAGGTTATAAGCTTCAACTCAAGCTCAAGAAGTCGGCCGGAGGGACGTCGGAATCGATTCCGGCGTGAGAAAATGCAGAGAGAGGGAGGGCTGTCGGCGACGGGGAAAGGGGAAGAGAGGGCGTGGCGAGCTGTGGCGGCGCTCCGGTGGTGTGCGACGGCCTGAGGAGGTGATGGGCACTGACCGGGAAGCAGTAAGGGAAGGAGAAGAAGAAGAAGAAGAAGAAAAAAGAAGGAGAGGGGAAGAAAAGAAAAAAAATCGAAGAGAGAGAAGAAAAATTTTGATTATTTGTACATATTTTGTTGTTTTTTTTTAAAAATAATAATAATAATAATAATATTAAACTATAGTGCAAGTCTTTCTCACATAACCTTAAGTATATATATATATATGAATATATGTATATAATGCACATACACACACTATTGTTTTAAACCTTAAAATAATAATGTGTATATAAAATACACTAACTAAATTTTTAAAATACTAAGTATTATTTAACATAATGTAATCGAAACAAATTTTTACTAAGTAAAATAACTAATTTAATAATACATTATTAATACTGCAAATCCTATAATTTAATTTAATAAATTTAAATAAAAGTTCCGGGTATTACAACTAGAACTAATAATCTTATTATATTTTGCACTAATTTAATAATATGAGATCTTCAAACCCACTAAGCATCACTGGACCTAATTTTATTGATTGGCTATGTAATTTAAAAGTTATTTTGGCGTCCGATCACATTCTATATATTTTTAGAATAAAGTCCTCTCGGACCTCTTCCACCTAATGATACGCAAGAGGAATGTGACACTTTTAAAAAATGGAAAGATGATGATATGCAAACACGTTGCATTATGTGGGCTTCCATAAGCAATGAAATTCATAGGCAATATGAGAAGTACACTAATGCAAAGGAAATCCTACTTCACCTACAAAAATTGTTTGGTGAACAAAGTAGGACTACTAGATATGAGATATCTAAATGGCATTTTTGTGCTAAAATAAAGGAAGAAGAGGATGTTGGAGCTCATGTGAACTCTATAATTCATTTCATTGAGGAATTTGAGAGTCTAGATTTTATGATGAATGCTCAACTCCAAATGGAGTTAATCTTATAATCCTTTTTGGAGTCATTTGGGCAAACTATTGCCAATTTACATATTAACAAAATTGAGTGCACACTTGCGGAATTATTAAACATGCTTGTAACAACCCAAAAGGCTATTCATAATGAAAAAGGAAAGGAAGTTACTTTAGTTGTCTCTTCTAGTATGATTAGGAAGAAAATGTAAGAAGCTAAGGAGAGAATTCCTAAAGCTTCGGGAGGTGTAAGCAAGAACAAAGGCAAAAAGCAAATTGAGAAGAAAGGCAAGGAAAAGCATTTCTATTGCCAAGGAGAGGGACATTGGAAGAGAAATTGTCCTAGGTTCTCTAAATCGATCAAAGGAAAGGACAAGATTGGAGAAGGATCTAGCAAGTGAAAGACGGTTGGAGTCCAATAAGGTGACTTCAAAGCTTGGAGATAAAGTAAGTGTTGCTGCCAAATCTATGGGAACCACCTCTATTGACTTAAATGATCATGTTTTGTTATTAAACAATGTTTTATATGTACCTAATGCTTATAAAAATTTCTATTTCTAGTTTGACTAGAAAAGGTTATAAATTTTTATTTGAAAGAGATGTATGTACTATCTATTTTGATAATAGAATAGTTGGCATGGGTTATGTATTACATTGTCTTTATTGTATTGATAATAAATTCAATAATAAATAATATCCAACCAATTTGAATATTATGAATACAATGCTAATTAATAATGCCTCTAATCTAAAATATCTATGGCACTTGAGATTAGGTCACATTGCGGATAATAGAATCATAAAGTTAGAAAAATTAGGAATCTTGAGTAATATTGAATCCTCGAGCAATCCAACTTATGAAGGTTATATCCAAGGCAAGATGACCTGGTCACCATTTGTTGGACAAATGGAAAGAGCTAAAGAAATTTTAGAAATAATACATAGTGATGTATGTGGGCCATTTAATCAAATGGCAAGAGGCGGGTTCTACTACTTCATTACCTTTGTAGATGATCTATCAATGTATGGACATTTATATTTAATGAAACATAAAAGTGAATCCTTTGAAAAGTTCAAAGAATTCAAGGTCCAAGTAAAGAACCAAACGGGAAAAAGTATTAAAATTCTACGAACGGATCGGGGAGGTGAATACTTAAGTACCCAATTTATTGAGTTCCTTAAGAAACATGGTATTATTTCACAACTAACTCCACCCGACACACCTCAACTAAATGGTGTATCCAAAAGGAGGAATCGAACTCTATTAGATATGGTTTGATCAATGATGAGCTATACTGATTTGCCTACTTTCTTTTAGAGTTTTGCATTACAAACTATTGCTTACATCCTAAATCATGTTTCATCTAAGTTTGTTTTAACCACACCATATGAGATATGGCATGGTAAGACACCAAGTCTTAAATATATTAAGATTTGGGGATGCCCAACTTATATCAAAAGGTTAAAAACAGACAAATTAGTTGCAATGCCAATTCAAGGCAGGTTTATTGGATATCCTAAAGATAGTTTAGGATATTATTTTTATCTTCCTGCTGAACAAGTTGTTATTCTAATCACAGATGCCATATTTCTTGAAAAAGAGTTTCTTCAAGAAGGTGGTAAAGGAAGGAAGATAGCATTAGAAGAGGAATCTTCTAATGAAGCCAATCATGTTGATCAAATGGATATTGATTAATCCTAAGAGTCTAATCCCACTAAAAATATCATCACACCAACTCTAGAAGATCAAGTAGGGTATCTCATCCACAGGAGAGATACGGTTTTCTACATGATATGCAAAGAGTTGCATATTCATAAAGAAAGCAATCATGATGATGATCCTACAATATATGAAGAAGCTTTATGAGATAAAGATTCTTCAAAGTGGCTTAAAGCAATGAAAGCTGAAATAGATTCCATGTATGCAAACCATGTCTGGACACTTGTTGATCCACCTGAAGGTATTGTACTTATAGGATGTAAATGGGTCTTTAAGAGAAAGATTGGTATAGATGGAAAGGTTGATCCCATAAAGCGAGGCTTGTGGCGAAAGGGTTTCGCCAAAGGCAAGGGGTTGACTACGAGGAAACCTTCTCATCGGTAGCCATAGTTAAATCCATTCGAATACTTCTTGCCATAGCTGCACACTATGATTATGAAATTTGGCAAATGGATGTCAAAACTGCCTTTCTCAATGGTTATGTTGAGGACTAAATTTATATGGAACAACTTAAAGGTTTTGAATCAGAGGAAGGTTCCAAAGTGTGCAAGCTTAATAGATTTATTTATGGTATAAAGCAAGCTTTAAGGAATTGGAATCATCATTTTAATGAAGCCATTTGATCTTTTAGTTTTATCAAAAATGAAGATGAGCCTTGTGTGTACAAGAAGGTTAGTGGGAGCCAACTCACGTTCCTAGTTCTATATGTTGATGATATTTTATTAATCAGGAATGATGTTAGTATGCTTACAAATATGAAACTATGGTTATGTAAAACTTTCTCCATGAAAGACTTAGGGGAAGCTACCTATATTCTTGGCATTCGAGTCTATAGAGATAGATCGAGAAGAATGATAGGTTTGTTCCAAAGTCTTTACTTGGAAAAGGTGTTGAAAAGGTTCAACATGCTTAATTCCAAGAGAGGATTGTTACCATTTTGGCATGGTATCCATTTATCCAAGGGTATGTCGCCTAAAATACCAAGGAAATGGAGCAAATGGCTAAAGTTCTTTATGCTTTAGCTATAGGAAGCTTAATGTACTCTATGTTGTATATTAGGCCTGATATTGACTATATTGTTGGTGTGACTAGCAGGTTTCAATCCAATGCAGGCTTGGAACACTAGATAGCTGTTAAGGCAATCTTTAAGTACTTGAGAAGGACTAAAGATTTTGTCTTAACTTATGGAGGAGGTGATCTACAAATAAATGGTTTCATGGATTCTGTTTTTCAATTAGATGTGGATGATAAAAGTCTATCTCTGGGTTTGTTTTCATTTGCAAAGGAGGTGCAGTGAGTTGGAAGAGTTTCAAGCAAAATGTCATTGTTGATTCCACTATAGAAGCCTAGTATATAGCTGCATCAGATGCAGCTAAAGAAGCTATTTAGATTAAGAAGTTCATTACCGAACTAAGAATTGTTCCTTCCATTGAGTCCCTCATTCCTCTCTATTGTGACAATAATGGAGCCATTGTTTTGGCAAAGGAACTGAGGTCTCACTAAAAATCCAAACACATAGAAAGACATTTTCATATTATCAGGGTACTTTTTGGAAATGACAATATCTTCATGCAAAAGATAGCTTTAGCTGATATGTGGATGATCCACTTGCTAAAGCACTAATGTAACTACAGCTAGATCGACATCTTGAGAAGATGAGTCTAAAATACTGTAGTGATTGGCTCTAGTGCAAGTGGGAGATTATTAGCATAGGTGTATGCCTTAGAGGCCAATCATATATTATGACATTGTAAATTATCCCAAATGGTAATAAAATAATATTCTATTATCTAAAGTGTTTATTTAATTGAATATTTATCCATCAACATTTTGTTAAATAAATTTATTATCAAGAGTTGATAATATGAGCTACAAATTTATTAATACATATGCTATAAAATGTTCATAGTCGGTAAATTAATATTTGGGAAATATTAATTAGACTATCAACTCTATCTATTTTCATTTATTAGCATGTGATACTAATAGTGTGAGGTAGTGAGTCTCATGCTACTTGATATGAGATATCAGAATAGACATGTGAATACTCATGTGATGGCTGGATCAAACATTGACGTTAGATTTTTTATCGCATAGATATTCACTTATAGTCAACAATCACAATCTAGGTCATAATAGTGCATATAGTCCTTTGACCTGAGGCAACACGGTCATCCACATTTAAGTGATTAAGGCTTATTACTGCTTAGATACTTATGTTAATCACATATGAGTATATGGTATGTGATGGCTCTAGTCAATTAAGTGCATGTAGGGATGAGTGTTCAGCCAAGATGGGATTCATTGCCTGGAGTGAACCAGGATAAGATCCTATGCTATCTAAGTTTTTTCTTGATAAAAAAGTTCCTGGCTAGGACAAACATGACACATTTTGAAAGAGTTTTAGTGCTGGAAAAGTGTTTCTAGTATTTGTTATGTTTTATCAAGAATTAGAACTTGAGATGAGGTCATATAATACAACTATTAGAGTTTGACTAAACCATAACTCTAGGCTATATCAGGATCTTCTAATGGAAGAATTTTAGTGCGCGACAATTATGACCAAAAAGGTTCATGTGAATCAATATATGCATTCATTTCTAATTGAGTAGTTGTGATATCGATGCTAGGGGTCACTCACAACTTATGTGAACTAAATGAGTATAATTGAGATTTTCATATTTAGATTTGAAAGGAATTTCAAATAATATCAAGTGTTAATATTATTTTCTCATTGCCAATTAGATATGAACCTAGTAAGTCACACCTAAAAGAGTTTTATCATATCACCATCAATATTAATCTAATTATTGATTCAAGTTTTTAATCAATTCATTAAGATTAATAATATTAGATTTATGCTTTAAGCAATGATTCTAGCATATCATGAAATTTAATTTAAGGGTTTAATTATTAATTTATACTTAATTAATATAAGATATTAATTAAAGTATTAAATTAATAATATATATGTTGTTTCTATTTATACTTGGATACTTACTGTGTTACTTATACAAATTGTATACTTACTTATGCTTTTGATGTTAGGGATGATGTCAGGGATGATGTCATGAGGTGCTTACTTTCTCTATATATATATTTTATATGTTTTAAATGGTTAGACACACCAAAATAGAAACAACATCTACTATACACGAACCCAAAGTATTCTTGCAAAAAATTAAGGTAGTGCAAGATTTGTGAGGGTTAATTGAGAGAACACTTGCAACTAATCAAATCAAGTCAAGAAGGTGATTTAGTGGAGCTCTGGTGTTTCGAGTTAGAGGCTTTTCATTTGCAAGGCTAGACCATTTGATTCAAGTGTTGAACCTCAAGCACTTAAAGCTTGTAGATCTTAATTATTGTGGTCTTCATCAAACGAGGAGTTTGTAAGTTTTCCTAAACTTAGAGTTCCCTATGTTAATGTTCATATATATTGCCTTGCAATTTAATTGTGTATAACATGCAAATTAGATCCTTGAGAATGAAATTTTTGATGTCATAAAGGGTTATATGAGTAAAAATTTTGAAATTTAACTCTACGGAGACTTGTACTCGCCACAAATATTTCTAATGTTTAAGTTACATAGTCGATTCATCACAAAACGGCAAAGTAACAATTCTACTCAGCCTCTGTGCAACGTAGATTTGTGTTGATTTCTTCCAAGTTCTATGCTGCAAGCATCGCCGCAAAAATACACTTTCTATTTTTATTTTTATTTTTTACATATTTTCATGGTAACAGTAACATCACGTGCTTAATTTAAGATCTTGGTGCTTAATTTATTCTTTTGGATGGGTATAAAAAACTAAAAGGAGAGCGTAATTGAGCTATCCCCAGTCACTAGTGTGTTAAGATATCTTTCAAGATATCATCTTAATTTTAAAAATGACAATGAAACAAGTGGAAGGTTAATTTGCGCACTTGAATTTTATGGTAATATATATTTCTTTAATAAAAAAGGAAGATAAAGATGAAATTTTTTAACTATTAATACTTTAAAAAAATTATATCACTATATTACTCAGCTTTTTTATAAAATATAAAAATTTTGAGTAATATGTAAAATTAAAGTGTGAATAAGCACTTTTAGATTATTCCAATATAATATTAAAAATTTATCATGGAAACAATAATTTTAGAATTTTAGAATGTATAAATTTTATATGATAAATAGTTTCTCAAGTGGGCAATAAAAGATTTTTTTTATTATCTTTTCTATATATTATTGACATTGTTAATATTAAAATAATAAATTATACAACATTTTTTCACTTTAAAATTTAAATTTTTTTTGGTTAATAGAAAAGTCATATGACATGAGTTTTGGTTGACTACATAACAGGAAGCAGCATTCCACCAGTTTTTAAATGGACGATGGATTGTATAACAGGGGATAACTCTCTCTTTTTAAATCAATGATAGCAGAAATTGAATTCTACACTTCAGAATATCCTTAGAAAAAAATTACTATTTAACTATTCTCTCACCAACAAAACTTAAATCATTATTTAAAATCATACATATTAAAAAAAAAAAAGGCAATATAGAAATTTTTATCACTTTTAAAGTATAGAGAATTTTTACCCAATTTTGTAATATATAAAGTATGTGGTAGTCATCTTTCATCACAGCCAACTTTAGCAAATATATTTTCGGTTGATATTATGTTAAATATATGCAAACAATTGGCACCAGCCACAGCCATTAGTGCCAGATTTTATATCTATATTTGTTACTGAGCGATAATGACTTCTATAGCACTTACTTTAAAAGTTCGAACTTTTATATTGGCGAATGATGACACCACTAAATTATGGTAGGCAATTGAAACTAAGAAAAGTAGGCCACCATTTTTGAACCAGTTTTGAAGTTGATTACTGGGTTTTTCTGAAAAAAAATAAAAGGAAAGAGAGTTTCTTGGTATGTAGCAAATGATTTATATGGCTAATTAGAGAAAAACAGCTGCAACCAAGGCATGGAATATGGGAAATCTATTTATATAAAGTACAATGATACGCGTCGCGACTCACGACGAATATCATATTAAGTCTTTAAAAAATTACGTGTCAGATCCCTGAAAAATTTAAAAAAATTTTAACTTTCTTATTTTGCCCCCCAATACAGGGGGGGGGACTGTCAATTGATGAAGGAGTCATTTTAAAAAATGACCCCCATAATTTACTATTTTCTATCGCGAGTCACGATAGGGAGCTTTATCCTTATATACATAAAGCTGAAACAATAATTTTACTATTCGGCTACAGTGTTGCATTTGTTCCCTGATTGGCTGAAATTTACAATTTTACCACCGTTTTTTATCAACAAAATTATGATTTTTCCCTCCAAACTGCACAGACACCCCGACGTGAAACGGCGTCTTTTTTTTTTTTCCGAATAATTTTTTCATTCCTTTCTTCATTCAAGATTTGATTTTACCTTTTAGATTTGACAATGTCATGTTGGCAAGAGTGGAATTAGATTTTTTTTTCTTTCCCGTGATTTACACTGTCAATGTTTTAATTGTGAGAAAAAAATGTAGTTTTTGCTATTTGATTTTTCTCGAAGCGGTTGTAAAAAATAATTTTTGCTGTGAAAAGGCAAGGCCTTTTTCCAGTTTTTTTATCAATTGAATTAACATTTTATTTTATTTTTTCTTGAGTTCTTCGCTGAGTTGTATGGCGTTTGAATTATGTGTGTTGTGAGTTTTGTTCTGTTTATTCTATTTATTGGATGGTTCTTAATTATTAGGGCATCTCTAACCATAAATACTAAAATGGTGTTAAATTTACATCAGAATACAATTTCTATAATATTTTTCCTTTAATCCATTACACTATTTTTAACAAATATATATATATATATATATATATTCTCTGTATATTCCTTTTATATCTCATTTTATAATATTTAAAACATTTATCACATTACACCTATACTTATATTCTTTTAATAAATTCATCCACGCACTAATAATTTATTTTGGTATTTATCAAATAATGTTAAACATATTTAATAAATTAATTATTTTTAATTATATTACATCATATTCAATACTTAATTAAAAATAAAATTACATATAAAAGGCTTTTTTTTAAAAAAAAAGTTGATATCATATAAAAAGTTAAAAATTAAAAAATAAAAAGTTGATTTAGCTAGTTGGTTGTTATGGATATAATCTGAAAAAAAGGAAAAAAAGAACAACGTTCCAATTTGCGTTGGTGAACAGGGCAATGCATATATGCATTGGCCGTGTTCAAAATACCAAAAATGCTGTTGAAAATGAATATGGGTTGGAGAAGGAAAACTCATTTTTCCCCCTAAATTGAGTATGGGTTGGAGATGGCCTTATGCTCTGTGTTTTGTGTGAATTCTGTATTGTTCATTTTGTTTTTTTTTTTTTACTTTGCAATTTGTTTTTTTTTTAAAAAAATCTGATACTTCCAATTCTCTTAATTGTGTGAAGGAATTGTTGCTGTTGCTATTTATTTTTCCTGAAACCCTAATTATATGGAATTGGTTGTTATTTTTTTTTTTGTCCTTTTTTTTTTTTTTTTACAGTTTTGCAGAAGATGGGTGTGAGTTTTTGCAGTTTTTTTTGTTTAAATTTGTATTTTTTCTATCTTTTTTCTTTGTCTCTCCACTGAATTGATAATTTTGGTTGATTTTTCATTTTCTTTAAGGCTTGATGACTGAACTGAAGATAAAAATTGACATTATTTTTAATTTTTTATGTATTTTCTCTGCCTTTTTTCACTCGAACAATTTACATAAAACATTAATATTAAAAACTATGAACTTAATGTTTGTATTAAATAATTGCGGTGAAGCACGGGTAATCTTTCTAGTATATATATATATGTGTGTATGTGTTCATCAACCCATTAATTTCACTTGGGAAGTAGATGATAGATCAAGTGGAAGTCTATTAAGAAACGATTGCAGATGTTACAGGATTCCTAACACTACTTACGTATTCTTCTTCGTGATGTACATTGCCTCATTGATAAGCATTAGGAATTAAGACCATGATAAATGTCGTTAGAAGTAATATTTATGGACACTAAATTTTTTTTTTGGTTAAAATTACATGTATAACCTCATATACAAAAGATCATATAAATAGGAGAAGAAAGTGTAAAAGAAATTTCACTACTCATAAATATTACTATTTATGTAGCTATTAGATCCATAAATCATTATTTTAGCAATTATTATAATAATCACCCCTTTTTACATTTTTTACCTTTCTTGTAGAT
This sequence comes from Mallotus japonicus, assembly GCA_949634005.1. NCBI lineage: Eukaryota > Viridiplantae > Streptophyta > Magnoliopsida > Malpighiales > Euphorbiaceae > Mallotus > Mallotus japonicus. The sequence goes on from CATIWK010109854.1 coordinate 10,677, forward strand.
TTTAAGAGGCATTTTTGTATTTATCTTACAGATAAAGGGACAGGAATTCAAGGTGCATAAATATATATATATCATTATTTTTATGTAGATACTATTATAAATCATTATAAATATTACTATTTTTGTAGCTATACTAGTTCCATAAATAATTATTTTAGCAATTATTATAATAATCACCCTTTTTTACATTTTTGTATTTATCTTACAGATAAAGGGACAGGAATTTAAGTGTATATATATATATATATATATCCCTTTTATATCAAAATCATTTTTTCTTTTTAATTATTTAAAAAAATGTCATACATAAAAATATTATTTCTGTAAAATCATTAATGTTGCACATTTTATATAAAAATAGAGGTAAAAAGATAATTATGAATATGATAATAAACATAATAAACCACTACAAGAATCTGCCGATTTAGCGACGGAAAATTCTGTCGCTATTTAGAGACGGATTAGCGACGGAATTATCAGCTTAGAGACGAAATATATTTAAAAAACTAAATTAATTTAATTTAGCGACGGAAATTTTAATCTGTCGCTATTTTAGCGACGGAATCGTATTTCCGTCGCTAATTTAGCGACGGATTTTATAATTAGCGACGGATTTTCATTTCTGTCGCTAATTAGCGACGGATTTCATTTCTGTCGCTAAAATAGTGACGAATTTCATTTCTGTCGCTATTTAAATCCGTCGCTAAATTAGCAACGGATTTCCATTTCCGTCGCTAAATGTTGAATTTCAAAATTTTATTTTCATTTAATTTAAAATTTAATCATGTTAAAAAATAGTAATTAATGTTTATTTTATTTCTAAAATATATGTATTGTTTTTTTAAAATATTATTTTTAAATTGTGAAAATTGCATATTTATTTTGAATTTTAAATAATTATTAATTAGTATAAAATTTCATATTGATCTTAACTATTTTGATGTGAATTAGTGTTAGTATGAATTCAAAACTACATAGTTTTGGTACTAGAAGCAATTTAAATGTTATATAATTGATTTAGCATATGCTATCTAATAATAATTATATATGTATATATTAAGTAATAAATGAATTACATATGAAATGTTACATATATGCATATTAAGTATAGTTTTAATTAATATAAAATATTTATTAATTTGTATTTAACCCTAATTTAAATAGCATAATATCTATAAACTAACTAATAATAAATTTCTAGGATAATATATATACAAAATTTTGTTAATATTTGTATTTTAAAGTAATAAATAAATATTAATTAATATTAAGTAATGTAAATTTAAA
>CATIWK010109946.1:0-13146 GCA_949634005.1 Mallotus japonicus
CTTTTCTTCTCCCAAAAGATTCACTTTTACCTTTTGCTTTCCTTTTGAATTCTCTCAACTCTCTCTGCACTTTTCTCAACTTTTATCAACATGGACGCCTCTCGGACTCCAGATTTGCCAGCGTGGGATTGGGTTGCACCTCCATTGCATCCTGCACGTACCTTTGGACTCTCTGCGACTGACGAGATTCCTCTTCTGCTAAATTTGCCAACCCATATCTACAAATTGGCTATTGGAGAGGTATGTACCCATTTTCTTCAATTTTTCTTCAAATAGGATTAAATAACATCGGGTTATTATTTATAAAATGCATATTTATCACTTTAACCGAGAGAAAACTTTATTAATTCTAAAAATTGCAAAAATTCAAAATTGGATGTCAGAATGCCGACAAGAAGAGGCGTCGCCTCTTCGGTGAGGCGATTGCCTCCTGAGAGGAGGCGATGCCTCTTTGATGATCTGGCAAACCTCAGAAGGTGATTGGCTCCTGGGGAGGAGGCGACACCTTTACAATGGGGCGATCGCCCCTATGCGAAGAGGCGATCGCCTCTTCAACAGTGATCTATAAAAATTCTCGATTTTAATGCTTGATCAATAATTCAACTTCCTGTTTTGTCTTACAGATGGATTCCCACACATTCAAAGGTGCTGGAAAATTTAGCGGTGCGCGGTCCTGGTATGACAACTTCCCCGGTGTGATCAGGGATCGGATTCGCGACACCTGTTTTGAGCGTTTCATCCTTGCCTTACCCTTCAGAGTGAGAAGGGGCGTACAGACTACCAGCCACTCTATGCACTGATGGAGAGGTGGTTTGAGACTATACACACCTTCCATCTTCCATTTGGTGAGCTGACCCTGGATCTTATCTCTTTCGTAACTATTATTGGGATTCATTGTGCCGGGGATTCTGTTCCCTTTAATGCAAGCATACATTGAATGGTTCCTGACCACGTTGCTTTCATAAAGTGGCTTTTGGGGATGGTTCCAGACATGAAGGGGACCCATACCATTAAGATCGACTCGATCCAGAGCTACTACACAGCAGCAAGGGTAGCGGCTGCCACTTCTGGTCGTCAGATAAATTAGGTGGTGAGAGCTTTCTTAGTCTATCTCTTCGGGATGACCTTATTTGCAGACACAGCGAGCTCTATCGACCTCATTTTCCTATTACCACTACGAGACCTAGATCTCGTGACTACTTATGATTAGAGGAGCTACGCCCTTGCTTACCTTTACAGGAGTATGGATAAGATTGTACGAGGGGCTAGGCGATTCTGTGGCTTTTGGCTCGCTGTCCTGGTATTCTCTCTTATCTCTTTCTTTATTTATTTCACTAGCTATTGCTGTCATTGCATTAACAATCTTCCCCTGACAGGTCTGGGCCCTAGAGTTGGAGTTGATCATCGATATCTCTCAAGTCATTGATACTCCTTTTCCTGCTTTGGCTCGATGGGGTCCAAGTTATGCTTGGAAGAGACATTTAGCTCGGGTACATATGCATCATGAGCATTTGAACACTCTAACCTTTGAGGTGGTACCTGACAAAGAGAAATTAGTTAATGACTATATATGCAAAATTAGCTTTACTTATCTTGTTTAATCTTCTTGCAGCTGCGCTCTGATTTATGGGGGCCTCAGGCTGAGTGGACACCCGTCATGGTTCATTCCATCCCAAACCTGGTGATGAGAGTTCTACTTCAGGGGCCTGATTGCAGAGTCTAGTATCTCAGTGAGAGGGTATTCCAGTGGCGTCAGGGCGCTAAGGTGAGACGACCACCTTTTTCTCCTCCTCGTGGGCTTTTCTGGGCACATCTGCTAGAGGGGGAGCAGCTTGATCAGGCTCTCGCTGGGGAGGATGCGAGACGGTATTGTGAGAGGACCAGGTCCCACTACATGGACTTTGTATGAGCTCATCTTTTGCAGAGGGTGCCCCTGGCTACACCAGCATCTCAGGTAAGTGCATACTTAGGTCAAACATACAACTTTAAGTTTACATTTGTTGTTTGCTTCTTTACTAATCCGAATATCCTCAGGCATCGGTTAGAGTACCTACTATTCGTGTTAGACCCACTCTGCAAGAGAGACCATCTCAGCATCCCCGAGTTGAGCATGTAGGCACCTCGGCTAGCACACCACCTGCTGAGGATCCTTTTAGTTCCCAGTCTCAGATAGTGGTTGGCAGACTGGCTGCCCCTCCTAACCTGATGGCCCGGTGTTGGCTACCTTCTGGTGATTTGTCTCACCAGTCTGACATTGGATGAGAGCATAGAGCCCGCCTTTGTCCCAGCAGCTGCTACTCATATAATTTCTTTTTTCAACTTCTTTTCTGAATTAACTTCTATAAATACTTGGCATTAACAGCTTGTTAATAACCCATTCCATTCACGTAGATACCTCGAGACCAGGGTGAGTACATATACAGACTGGTTGAGGCCCATCGAGACTACCTTATGCAGGTCACGCAGCGATGAAAGGTAATACACTTTTCTATAGCTATATATATGCATGTTTCATGATTATTTACCTTTCATTACATCTTGGTAGGTTCGAGATGAGGCTAGAGAGGCTAGAGTAGTAGCTCTCGAGGCCCAGCTGGCTGCTCTTCAGGTTGATGATGAGGACGATGCTGATGAGGAAGGTGACGGAGAGGGCGAGGAGCACCCTGGGGATGGTGGTGATGATCATGCTGATGATCCTTCTGACGATGATGGGGCGGATGATGATGATGATGATGGGGACGATGCTGGAGAGGATGAGGCTGATGATGCCGATGATGATGGGGTAGATGATAAGTAGAGGAGTTTCTCCTGATGCTTTTTGACATAGGCCCTAGAATAGGATTATCTTTACTTGCTTCAAGATTAGGAATTTTGGGTTGTTTTGCATAACTGGTTTTCATTTTTGGAACTTTACTGCTTGCACTATATGGATGTCATAGAATCAAATTGCATTTTGCTTTAAAATGATGAAAGAACAATTTCCTTCTTAAATTCTCAATTTTTTATAATCGAACTCGCATACATAGTACAATTATTCTGTAAAAATAGCAAAATAGCATATGCCTCGACTGTTGAAGCCGCGTCGCCTCTTCTATGGGGCGCCGCCTTATTGTGAAGAGGCGATGATGAGTCACCTCACCGTAGAGACGATCGCCTTTACGCCATCATTCTACAGCTCTAAAAACCCCCAAATCTCTTCCAAAATCCCTAATTTCTTATTTCCGTGATTCTCTCTTCATTTCTCTGTCTGAACAACTTCACAAGCTCTCAACCATGACTGAAAGAGGCCTAAAGCAGCTACAAACAGTACTAAAAAGCTTAGATGGTGAATCTTGGGCAAGATTAGAGCCATTTCATCTATCCGTCTTCTGATCTATGCACGCTAGAAAGATCAATTACCAATTCTTGCACATTCTTGCCTAATTTTGGGATTCTTAGAAATATGTCTTCAGGTTCAATACAATTAAACTATGCCCCCTGCCTGAGGAATTTAAAGCTATTCTGGGCTGTCAACTTGATTCTGCCAGTCAGATTGCAATCCCTCCTCTCGGAATCCCAAATGTTCATTCCACTCAACTTTAGATGGCCAGGATGTTTAATCTTGCCCCCCAGTTCTCTCTCTGTCACGTTTTCAACAATGAGGTTCTAACCAATTCTCTTTTAAAGGTAATAGTGGCTACAGATAACAAGGGAATGCATTGGTCCTGGATGATGGCTCTATGCCTTTATGCTCAATTCTTGCTTGTATCTCCTTTAGGCAACTGTGACCCAAAGATTCTCTCTATTCTCGATCAAGTAGAATCGGGTCTTAATCCTTTCCCTCATCCTAGCAGAAACAATCATTGGCTTGGACAACTTTGCAGAAATAAGACGATTCTCTGGAAGTCCTTTGTTGTTAGAGGATAACTCTCTTCCATCCTTTTCTCCATTTACTGCTTTTCTGCCATTTTTGCTCATTTTTCATTGTTTGCAATCATAATCTGCATAGGTATGGTTTCATAAGAAGCTGAGATTGCTGGAACCTCCTAGGGATATTCCTTGATATAGAGCTAAGCACTGTCGTACCCGACAACTTCATCCTATCCCATAAGACATTCGGAGTTGGCTAGCCACCTTCCTTGATACTCTGATTCAGTGGATGTGTTCGTGGTGGAGACTGCAGTATGTGACTGTTCGAAGCTATACGTACTGTGTTCCAGTGGCTGGTCTGCATTTTGCTACTTTTTACAATCCTGCAAGGCTTTGTTAAAAGTACGAACAGAAGCAACTGATTCCCGAGCTCGTTCATGAGTTTGAGCCAGGCCCACTCACTCAAAATTTTCTGGATAATCTGACCGTGACTTGGCCTTGAAGGATCATTCAGAGGAACATCGACTACAATGGAGATCAGTCCACTGACAACCAATACAAAGCATGGGTTCAAATGCAACAAATGGAAAGAGATAATTTTGTTATTAGCAGAAGGACAAGGTCATTGCAAGCATCTAGTGCTCAGGGTGTTCAAAAGAAAAGAAGACAGAATTAGTTTATGTAATTTAGCCTTTATCTGCTTTTTGTTGAATGAAATTTCCTTTTAAGTTAAATAGTGTGTAATAAAGTATTTAATGCAATGTTTGATAATAACAAAGGCAATCCATTCCATTTAAATTAAGCACAAAGCGAGAATACATCTTGCTTCTTACATATCTCATGCTATTAGTTGGCTTACCCTTACAAGTTTTCCAACTAACTATTTTTCACTCTCTCTCTCCTTTTATATGTCCTTTATTTTTGCCTAGACCACCTCTTTCAAGGTTTTCAATCCAGCAGGACTTTTTAATTTTTCATTTTTGTAGTCTCTAACTTTTGCCTAGGCATCCCCTTTTTACGAGGTTTTCTCCCTAGCGAGACTTCACAGAAAGTACTTCTTCAGTTTATCGAGGTTGATGGGCTCTTTGAACTCGTTCCCTTCTAGATCAGAAATGATAGCAACACCCTTGGAGAATAGTTTCTTCACCAAATATGGTCCTTCCCAGTTCGGCTTGAATTTCCCTTTTGGATCAATCATTAGTGGCCTAGTTAGCTTCGAAACCAAATCACCATCCTTAATCTTTCCTGGCTTGACTTTCTTGTTGGAAGCCCGAGCTATTCGTTTTTGATACAATTGATAGTGATACATAGCTTTTAGTCTTCTTTCATCCAACAAGGTCAAATGTGCTAGCCGGCTCTCGACCCACTAGTATTCAGGAATCTTAGACTCCAGAAGGACTTTCAACGATTGGATCTCAACTTCTACTGGCAGTACTACTTCACATCCGTAAACTAAAGAGTAAGAAGTAACTCCAGTTGAAGTTCTGGCAGTTGTCCTGTATCCCCACAAAGCAAATTGCATGTATAGGCCCAATCTTTGTAATTTTCCAGCGTTTTAGCCAAAATCCTCTTCACATTCTTGTTGGCAGCTTCTACAGCTCTATTAGCTTGAGGTCGATATGGGGATGACCTATGATGCTCAATCTTATACTCTTTCAGCAACACAGCTGTTTCTGCTCGAAACTTAACACCATTGTCACTAATAATGTGATGCGGCAGCCCGTACCGGTAGATTATGTTGTTTTCAATGAATCTCGCCATCTACTTTGATCCGACAGTGGCGTATGATTCTGCCTCAACCCATTTAGAGAAGTAGTCGATTGCTACTACAATGTATCGATGACCGTTGGACACTTTCGGCCTCACTTCTCTTATAGTGTCAATACCCCATGCTGTAAATGGCCACGGAGAGGTCAATCCCTGAAGTTCCATAGACGGTAGATGACTGACATCGCCATATGCTTGACAGTTATGACATTTTCTCATGAACTTCATGCAATCTGTCTCCATTGTTAACCAAAAATAGCCTTGACGTGCTATCTTCTTAGCTAAAACTGTCCCGTTCATATGCGGGCCACATACTCCTTCATGGATTTCTTCCATAAGCTTTTGAGCTTCATCTTTGTCAACACACCTCAAATTTACTCCCGTCGACACTCTCTTATACAGCATTCCATTCTGGCTAATGAACTGTCGAGACAACATCCTGAGAGACATCCTCTCTTTCCTATCAGTATCTTCAGGAAATTGCCCCGTTTCTAAATATCACTGTAAATTGCAGAACCATAGTTTCTCCATAGAGTCAACTGGCATCACCCTTATCTCTTCATAACAAGGGATTCTGGACTTGAAAAGAATAAAAGGTTTGATGGTAGTCTGCTCCCCTCCTTCCCATGTGGAAGCTAAAATAGCTAAAGCATCCGCCATCTAATTTTCTTCTAGTGGCAAATGCACAAAATTGCACTGAGTGAAAGATAACATAATAGTGCTTGAACAGTCCCAATACAGCTTGAGTTTATCTTCTCTCACTTCCCACTGATTGGAGATTTGTTTCACCACTAGCATGGAATCTCCATACACTGTGATCTCTTCTGCCCCAACGCTTCTGAGTGCTTCCAGACCAAAAATGCAAGCTTCGTACTCAGCTTCATTATTGGTAGCTTTGAATTCTAATCTTTTCACCATTGGGATCATTTCTCCTTCTGGTGAGATCAGAATTACACTGACACCAGCTCCTTTGCTGTTGACAGCTCCATCAAAATACATTGTCCATGTCTGGATTTCTATTGCCCCCAGATACTCATATGGAAATTCCAATTCCCATTCTTGTTCATCATCAATTGGATTTTGAGCCAAAAAATCTGCAACTGCTCTTCCCTTGATTATCTTCTTTACTACATAGTCAATGTCAAATTCAGTGAGCAAAACTAACCATCGAGCCAATTTCCCTGTAAGGGAGGGTGTTTACTAAAGATATCTTAAAGGATCGTGCTTGGAGACTGTTTGAATCCTATAAGACTGGAAATAGTGTTGAAGCTTCTTCATTGCCCAAATCACAGCCAAATACGTCTTCTCTACGAGACTATAATTGGACTCATAAGGAAGAAGTTTCTTGCTCAAGTAATAAATTACGTGCTCGACCTTTCCGCTGCCTTCTTGGGCCAACATCGTACCCATTGCCTCTTTCTTGATTGCCAGATAAAGAATCAATAGTTTGCCCGGCCTCGGTGCTTGTAGAACTAGAGGATTCATCAAGTAATTCTTGATAGTTTCAAATCCGTGCTGACACTTTTCATCCCAGATGATCGGCTGATTCTTCTTCAGAAGCTTGAAGATTGGCTCACAGATCATAGTCAGCTTGGCAATGAACCTACTGATGTACTGTAATCGCCCGATGAACCCTCTGACTTCTCTCTCAATCTTTGGTGCAGGCATTTCTCTGATAGCTTTGACTTTGTCGGGATCCACCTCTATTCCCTTCTAACTGACAATGTGCCCCAATAACTTTCCGGAAGTCACTCCAAAAACACATTTCTTCGAATTTAACCATAGGTTGTACATTTCAGCTCTGGCCAAGAACTTGTCTAAAGCCTCGAAGTGTCCTTCTCGCGTTGGAGACTTCACCATCATGTCATCCACGTACACTTCTATCTCTTTGTGGACCATGTCATGCAACAGGGTGGTAGCCATCCTTTGATAGATAGCTCCTGCATTCTTCAACCCGAATGACATGACTGTATAGCAATAAACACCTCATTCAGTGGTGAATGAAGTTTTTAGTTTATCAATTACTGCCATCATAATCTGGTTATACCCTGAGAAGCCATCCATAAAGGAGTACATAGTGCTGGATGCCGCACTGTCAACTAGAGTGTCAATATGTGGTAAGGGAAAATCATCTTTTAGGCAAGCCTTGTTCAAATCCCTGTAATCCACGCACATTCTGACCCTTCCATCCTTCTTTGGAACTGGCACAATGTTCGCCAACCGTTGGGTATCGTCAACCACCTCTAAGAATTTCACTTTCAACTACTTTTCCACCTCTTCTTTGATCAAAAGAGCCCATTCTGGCCTCAATCGCCTCTTCTTCTGCTTTATCGGTATAATGTGAGGATATGTGGAAATCGCATGTTCTGCGATCTCTCTGTCAATCCCGGGCATGTCCTCATAACCCCAAGCGATACTTTTTGTCTTCCTTTAATTACCTCTTTTATTTTCTCTCTCTCATCAGGAGTTAAATCAGAAGCAAGAAGTATATTCTTAGGATTATCGCATGTGCCTAAATTAAATGATTCAGTTTGCACTTAATTAATATCAAATATATGCATGAAATGATCATCACACACAGTATAACCATTAGGTAAAACATCACATAAATAAGCAAACTCGGACTCTATTTTATTAACTTTTGAAAAGAAAAGGTCATCATCAGAAATAAACATGTTTGCTAGAGAGATATCAAGGTCATAGTAGAAAACATCTACAATGGAGTCAAAAGCAAAAGACTCAAAATTAAGTTCTTTCATTTGATCAGCAGTGGCTTTCAACTCCATTCCAGAGATGCCCTCCTCAAGCTCGGGAAACAGCACTAACTCCTCCACTATTGGCTCTTTCTCAGCAGCTTCACTGGTTCTATCCAACTCTTCAACAAAGATCTCAAAACTAGGAATTATCTTGTCAGCGATCATCAGTGGTTCTGGAGCTCCATGATATGGATCATAAGTGCCCTCTCTCACAAATGTTTCCCATAATGGCTTGACCACAGGTTCAGATTTGGGCTTGTTCTTCCCCTTCCGCCTCCTCTCAGTTTTAGCTCCAGCCTTACTCCCCTCTTTTGGCTCGTTGGTCTCGGGATATCCTATCCTATGCTTCAAGAATACTGGCTTAGTCTCGATAAACCAGGCGGGCCTTGCTGATCCTTTCCCAACCCTATTTCGGGCACGAAATTCTGATTCTTCATCATTCTCATAATTTTAGCACTAAGCTCATCTTTATATATCACACAAACTTTGAAACTCGGGCTCAATGGGATCTCCTGAGGAGCCATCTTCAATGCAGCAACAGCAGCTTCGGTCTTAGCTGAGATTGTGACCACCTTTCCCTTATGTGGGAATTTGATCTTTTGATGGACAGTAGATGGCACACCTCCTAACAGATGAAACTATAGTCTTCCCAAAAGGATAGTAAAATTCACAGGAATGTCAATTACATGAAGGTTGACCCAAACCTCCAATGGCCCTATCTTGACTAATGCCCTGAAATTTCCTTCAACAGGCCGCTTAGTATCATTATAAGCCTTGATGATCACATCTGATGACTTCAAGTCAGCTACTGTAAGCCCCAACTTAGGGAGTATTTTCAAAGGGCAGACATTGATGGCAGAGCCCTTATCGACCATCACACAACATGTAAGCTTCCCTTTGACCTCGGCTTTAATAAACAAGGGTTTGAGGTGATCTCTCCCTTCCAGTGGCAAATCATCATCTGTGAACATCACCGTTCCTTGAGGGCTTTCAGTTAATGATTCAACTAATTGTTCAGGTGTGTGGGTTAAGAGGACCATCTTATGGTCCAGAGCTATTACTAGCGCCTCTCGATGGGCTTTGGAGTGCATCAGCATCTCCCAAATGCTAGAGAGAGTCTTCTCTACTCTCTTGGCATCATCAGCTTCTTCAGTTTTCTTTGATTCTTTCAACTCTTCTTTCTATTCCTCCTTGGAATCCTTTTGCTTCTCCCCAAACTTGTCAGACTCGAATTCTTTCTTCTTCAGCTTTCTAACTGAATGCACCTTCTTCTCTTCCTCACCTTTCCATAAGTTTATTGCCTCACCTTCTTCATCAGATGAACTCCAGAAGTCTAAAAAATTCACACCGACATCATCAGGCTGTCGCAAGTTTAAGCATTCTGGTTCTGGCTTTGATGGTGCAAGTGTGGCGTTAACAAAAGAGTTCAGGACCTGTTCCTTAGTTAAGTCGGTGTTTATGGCAAGGATTGATTGGTTCGGTGGTGGCATTCTCTGATAATTGGGTAAGGGGTTGTTTCTTGTGTTTGGCTTTTTGTTCTCAGGATCAGTGATTTTGCCTGCATCAATCAGGTCTTGAATTTCATGCTTCAGGCGGCTGCAATTATCGGTATCATTACCAATATTTTGGTGATATTTGTAATAAAGCTTGGCATCAGAGTTTGGGAATGGAGGTCTCTAGGGTAGAGGTCGAAGTAAGTTATTCTCAATCGGTTTTTCCAGAACCTTGGAAAGAGGTCTCCCTAGATTGGAAAACCTTCTAGGTTGTTGAACCACATTGATTTGAACGTTGCTACTTGATCCAACTCCATTGCTGGATCCTGGTCCTTCTCTTGCTGAGGATCTTTCGGTGAAGGACTTTCTCTCTTGTGCTAGATCCGATTCTTTTTGCACCCCGAATCTATACAGTTCCTCGAAGTTGCAGATCCCCAAATCCTTTAGCTTTTTAGAGAGTGGGAGCACACACCCTTCCATTGCTATCACCAGCTGATCATTCTCTTAAGGTCGATGCTTCATCTGTGCAAGCTTGGCTCTCCATCTAATCAGAAAAGTCAGTAAAAGGCTCATTAAATCTCTGTTTAATATTCTGTAAATCCCTCAGCGACACCTCCATCTGAATATTGAGACTGTACTGCTTGATAAATGATGCACACAGTTCTTCCCAATCAGCTTGAATTCTGGACTCCAAGGAAGAGTACCACCGGATAGGCACTCCTTCAAGAGACAAGGGAAATTGTTGGACTATCTGCGCCTTGTTCAGACTGGTTGTCTTCATGTGAGTAGCATATTGCTTAAGATACAAATGAGGATCTTCCACTCCAGTGAACTTTTTCATATAAGGAAATCTAAACTTTCAGGGTAGCGGATCATCTTCTTCCCCTAGACTCAAATCAGAGTAGTTGATTAGAGCATCTATTCCCTTCTCCTTCATTATTAACTGCATTTGGGCCATGGACTTAACAAGGTCCTTAGCCCAATCTGGCTTTTTCGGATTCTCTACAGCGCTCGTATTCATCTCTGGTCTTATCATAGGTACAACCAACATTGTCTCTTGATCATCTTCAATCTCCCGCCTTCCCAGATTCTTAGCATCTAAGTCAAAAGGCTGTGGTGGTGGTGCAGGTACAGGTGCAGGAGCAGGCGCAGGTGCTTCTTGCTTAGCTGAATTCATTTATGCCATCATTTCTCTCATGATTGTTCTAGTTTGCTCAGCCATCTCTGTCTTGAACTTTTCTGGATCAAAACTAGATGTTGCTGTTTTTTTTTATATTATGATTAAACGGCCGGTATTGGAGCGAGTCCACGCGGATGATTGATCCGAATCTATGTCTGCAATCATTATCGGTTAGAAATATGCATGACGTGTATGTATGATATACAGACTCTTGAAAAAAAAAAATAAATATTCTATTTAACACATAACATAAGACAAAGCTCTTCAAAACGGAATCTCCACCCTTATTTCTTCCACACACATGTTCAGTGGTAAGTTCCTTTTCCTAGGATTGTTGGTCTGGTTTTGATTATCAACAAGGGATAGCAAAACCATCGTATACAAAGAAACTCTCAAGAATGATGCAAACAAGTAACAAATCCTGTGAATAAAGCCAAAGTCCATTCTTAATGGGCCAAGTTTCAACATTAGGAGTCTACTTTGTCAAAATCCAATTGAAATGGGCTAATAATAGGCATAAAAAGCCCATTTTGACAAGGTTTACTCATAATGGGTTTGAATAGGCATGAGAGGCCCACTTGGATAAGGTCCATTTACAAATGGGCTATAATGGGCTTGAAAGGCCCACTTTCGATGTAATCCATTTGTGAATGGGCTTAGGCTTTATACCAAGGTTTGTTATATGGCACAATACAAATGCATTTGGAAAATCTTAGTGAAAATTTCTAAGTCATTACATGAGCTTGGTCAAGGGTAATAAGCTACGGCTCCCACAACTATATACCTCCATTATATCTCCCCACTCAAAGGTCCATGCGACGTGGATAAGTACGTGCCGTGAGTGGTAATAGGCGATATTCCACCACCAGGTTTGAATGAAACACAGGTAGTGAAGTATGGACCATTACCGGTTTATTTAGGGACTGATGTGCACATTGTGTGATCATGTGTAGTGAATGCAGTAATATGCAAAGGAAATAATTTAATAACCAAGGATGATAATTTATAAAACACGGGAATCAGTTTCTCTATCCCCAGTGGAGTCACCACTGTAGGTGGTGGGGTTTAGCGTGCACCCAAGTGTTGGCGACCACGGCACTGTTCAAGCTCAGGGCCTACTAGGAAATACAAAGATGGGCTTGAGGCCCATCATTGGAGATGGAGTCGCCACCTGGATGAAAACTGGGATACACTTACAGCAACTAGATTCCACGGAGGTACCCAGAAGCCGTCTTCAGAGATCGGGTTCGGAAACTAGGTATGGGCTTTGAATGCCCACCCAACCTTGCGGTTGGCCTTCGTTTGTGTTTTATACTTTATTACCTTTGATTATTAAATTATTTCCTTATTAATGTTGGCTGCACACGCTTCCACTTTTACAATTTTACCAACTTTGCACATTAGTCTCGTTTGCTTTCTTATTACCTTGGCAATTTGAACAATTAAAGAAAAAATGTTACAATCATTCATTCAATACAAATGGGAGAAGGGATTAAGGATTACAACAATTTATACAATTATTACATTAACCCAATAAAATCTCTCAAGAACTAATTAATTCACTAATTATTTAGTGATTAAAAATCACCAAAAACCTACAACAAATACCGTCAGGTTCACATAAAAAAAATAATATATATTCACACAATAATTCAAATCATATTTACACAAAAGTAGGCATGGAGGTTCATGTAAACATGGATTGATTATTTAAACAAATCACCAACCTAACAAATACATGCAAGACTAAGGACCATTAACCATTATACACGTATCAAATACTGGAAATATACCGAAAATAAACTCAAAAGAAACTGAAATGAAGCAGAATCATGCACGATCCTGGGCAGGAGGAGATCGCCTCATCGATGAGGCAATCACCTCTATGTGAAAAGGTGGCGCCTCCTCAACAGAGCACAACAGCACAGAAGACCACACTTCCTTAAATCTTAAGTAAATCAAATATTCATGCAAATGGACATAAACCAGGATCCTAACACTCAATAATTCACATATTCAGGCGATCATGCTTCAATAAAACAACAAATAGATAACAAATACTCAAGATAAATCAAGATTTAAACAATTTATGCTTTTAATG
>CATIWK010110020.1:0-14785 GCA_949634005.1 Mallotus japonicus
TCACATATTTAGGCCTTTATTATGTAATATTTGTATTTGTATAAGTATTTTAGTTGTATTAAGTATTTTAGTTGTATTGTTTAACTTTAAAATTAATGAATATCTTATTACTTTTATATTTGGGCTTGTAATTTTTAAGCCAAGTCCATTAAAGCCCAAACCGATGTAAACCGATTAACTGAACCGAAATAACCGAACTGAAATAATCAACTGTTTTCGGCAACCGATCGAGTCGGTTTTCCTAGTTCATCGGTTCAGTTCGGTCTGTTAAATCTCCTCTTTAAAACCAATCAGTTTCAACCCTTTTGTAACTGAACCGACCGCTGCTCACCCCTACCCGTAAGTATACGGGTCAACAAGTAATAAAGTGATGAGAAAGTATCGTTCTCAAGAGTATTGATACTAAACACCTATTAGTCCTAATTGTATTTGTTTAGAACTTCTCAATGTAATTTGAATAAAGCAATGAACAAACTAAATAACAAACAATTAAAGAAATGCAAATCAAGCGATTACTAAGTAATGAAGAAATAAATCAATATGGAGACCATGTTGTTGGGGAATTGTACACCAAATTATCATTAAGTCAAATAATATATGTAGTTAAGTTAATTGTACACCTCAATTTTTCATAATTCATTTAGCACTCTCTCTTAAGCAATGCTAGACTCTTCAAGCGTGCATTAATTGAATCTCAAAATTATGGCTTAACACTCATCATCACCATAAAAATAAGACAACATGAAACATACTAGGCATTAAGCAAACTTATGGAGGATTGGATTGAATCAAGCTCTCTCAAGTCATTGATTAATTCAACAAGCATTTGTGGGTCTATTAGATCTACCATCTCTCAATGCATAGATCTAAATTAGAGTTGCATTTGGCCATAACATAACATTCAACATATTCAACAAACACAATATGTAATTTATAAACAAAAACAAGATCTATTAAATGAACTTAAATCAAATGGGTTTCCAAAATCCCAACAACATAAATAAACTAGCCAAACATGGCTCTCAAATCCATCATTCAATATTCAAATACAACCCAAAAGATTAACAAAATAATTCAATAAAAAGAAATGAGAAAGAGATTGTTATTAAGAAGCTTGGAGATCTTCAATGGTGGTTCTTCTTCTTAGCTTCTTTTTCTCCTCTTTCTTTTTCTTCTCTCTCTTGGTTGTATTGGGTGTGTAAGTGAGAGAATCAGAGTATCTCCCAAGAAAATCATGGTTCTTATCCTTTTATAGCATCTTCTAGAACATCCTTTCACCTCACCTAGATTTTCTCTTTAAAATCGTACACCTTAGTATGTTCTGTGCTAGAATCGTGCCATCTACAATTGCGTATCAAGTCGCGATTGTGACAGAGAGGCCTCTCATAAAAAGGTGGCGATCGCTATTAGGAACCTGCGATTGCGGCTCACAAACCTCGACCTCACTTGGGCTGCTTGCTTTGATCATCTCGTGATCATTCATCATTCCGTGATCACTATAGAACCTTTGACTCTGTTTTTCTTGGCTTTGCTCCTTCTTTTCTTGCTTAAATCACCATCATTTACCTCCATTACCTCTTTTCCTTAGAAAAGTAATAAAAAAATATATAAAAGTATATATTTGTATAACTATATTACTCTAAATGCAACCTAGAACGAATGAATGAATGTGAAAATGACTCCTAAAAGTATATGCATTTTAGCACCAACAAATACCCCCACACTTAAATCTTTGCTTGTCCTCAAGCAAAACATAAGAGCACAACTATCAATGCAATGAACAAAATATATATCCAAATTTCATTAAGCATACATTAAAATCTTCTTTTAATAGCTAGATTAAATTTTTAAAAGCAAAGTTAACAAATTAAGTTGAGATACATAAATTACCAAGTGAAGAACATGTTGTCTATTCAAAATCACACAATCATGAATCAAAATCTTGAGAAAAGTACAAATGCATGAAAGAGATTTCTAACTAAAGTAGCTCTTAATTTGGCATGTGAAAATTAACTCTCCCTCTTTATTTTCTTTTTACTTTGTGCTTTTCTTCTATCTCTCAGTAGTTCTCCATCTTTCCCGAACTACTCAATGTGAACACCTCAAGAGGGTTCTTTGAATATTCATACTCTTTTGCAAGAGCGTTGGAGTAGATAGGAATTCAAGTTCTTAGCACATTTTATTCTCTTTTCTTTCTTTCTTTTTTTTAAAAAAAAAAGTGGGAGAGAGTATTTTTACATGTTCCTTTCACATACAACTAATAGCAAGCCTAGGGATAAATTTAATTCATTCACAATACTCAATCTCAAAACATCAACTCACAGTATGATCAAATTAACAACATGCATTAGATTGATTACAAGCTCAAAATTCCCAACTCAAAGTGTTAACAAAGCTTAAAAAAATTCAAACTAACCATTAATAGAAGATTAAACAATATAAGCTCAATAAAACCAAAAACATACACAAAATTCACCACAATGATAGTTTGCAAAAATTTCAATTGTCAAGCATTAAAATTGGGCCTAATATATACAAACACATCAAAAATGAAATGCAATGCATGATATATACTCAAGACATACACATGATAAACAAAAATGCAAAAATGCAAAATTATTCTCCCCCCATACTTAAATGACACATTGTCCTCAATGTGTGTGGGAAACCTGAAATGCAACATGTATAAATATATTATGCACAAACATACGAAAAAGAAAATGAATTCATAAAAAAAATATAAACATGAAATGTATTTCTAAAATTAAAGCTAAACTAAAAAAATTAAAAATTAAAAATAAAAGAAAAGCTAAGGAAAAGAAGTTCACTCCCCTTGTGGAGAATCCAGAGGTGAAGGGGTTGTATGCCACTATGCCTAGTGGGAGATGGAGAAGGAAGGTTATCATGCCCTGTCACCTTGAAGTACTCTTGAAGCTTGAAATGGTGGTATGACAATTTTGATTTGATATCAATAAGACGGTCATTAACATCATTGTACTTATCCTCCATGGACTTTTAAATGCTTAAGAATCTAGACTCCATTGTTGCATTTAATAGATCTAATTTCTCCAGAACTTGGCTCAATGCATCATTTGATGGTGAAGGTAATTATAGAAGTGGTTCTTGATCTCCCTCTTCCTTATCATCCTCTTATTCTTCACTTTCAGGCATAGGCCTATTCTTCCTCTTTGTGGTAGATTGCCTCAAATGATAACACTTTGTTGTGGTTGGATCTCTTAGCTCTTTTATGGATGAAAGAATTTTGGCTTGAGTAAACAATAGCCAGTTGATTTTCTCTTGCAATTTAAAAGGCATTTTAGTAGTGATTGGGTCAAAAATATGAAAGTACAAAGCTAAAACTGTCACGATATGCCCTATTGAGATTGAAGCATTCTTTGCTCTTACCATATGCCACATAGTCTGTAAAATAAAGTATGTAATCGAAATTCATGTACGTGTGTGCATGCACTAAAGCATAAACAAATCTTGGCTTGAAATTTTGTTACTTTCCATTTTCCCAAAGATTGAATGGCACATAAATTTATGCATAATAATATAGCTATGATCTACAATTAAACCATTGGGAACACCGTGATGATCCCAAGCCTCTTCATCAGTATATGAAATTTCTTTCCAAAAATCCCAAGGCTTGTATGCAAATGGTGATTCATACACACCCCCTTTTGCAAACCTAAACACCCTAAACATAATATCATAGTTAATGGAAATAGCTTTTTAACTGAGCCGACACTCAAATTTCTTATGAGTTTGATCAGAGATCTTTAAAGTTATGTAAAACTCTAGAGTCAAATCCTTGTATACTTTATAATTCAACCCATTCCACCCTAATCTATCACACAACTCAACTCAAGAACCCTATCCTT
This sequence comes from Mallotus japonicus, assembly GCA_949634005.1. Lineage (NCBI taxonomy): Eukaryota > Viridiplantae > Streptophyta > Magnoliopsida > Malpighiales > Euphorbiaceae > Mallotus > Mallotus japonicus. The sequence continues at coordinate 3,885 of CATIWK010110020.1, forward strand.
AAGCTTAATATCCTATAGAGTTTCCATATCTAAACACTTAGGAATAATAAAGGGTCTATGAATAAGTTTGATATACTTATCTCCTTCTTGTGGGGAATGGATTGGAAATGGGGCTCTATATTCCTTAGCGAAATCAGCTTCTTCCTCCAAGTAAGGGATTTCGGTCACCGCAAATTTCATCTTCTTTTTATGGCATAACATGACATGAGAAGAAAATGTGCTATATTTTTGGGGGAAGTTGAAGAAGGTGCAGTGATTTAAGATGAAAGAGATAGAAAATTGAAAGAATTTAGGGTTAGTGAGGATGAGAGCAAGTGAGTGAAAAGAGGTTATAAAAGATTTGGGTGAGAAATTTGAATGGGTAATTGGCTTTTGGCTGGTTGCAAAAGTCACGTAAAGAGTGGAGATCATGGGTTTCGAAATAAAAGTGGAAGAGGGAAGTGGGTGGCGGCGGTTTTCAGGGTACAAAGCATGGGTCAAGCACGATCGTGGATGATGCGCTATCACGATAGAAAGAACTGAAGCACTTTTGAGTGAATACTTTGCCCAGACCCATGCTCGGTACAACCCCACGGTCACGACAAAAAAAGAATAAGTTGAAAATGCTATCGCTAAAATTCAATGATTGCGATATGAATATTGATTCTCGCTAGAATCGAAAAAATAGTTATCGCGGCACGTTACACGATCGCGGCAGCACCCTGAAGGATAAAAAGAACCCATATCAACATTAATACATAGGTAAACAACACTAATTAATAAAAATTAAGACAACATAAATAAATCGAAAAGGAAAAGAAATAATACGCAAAATAAAAATAAAAACATGCTAATTTTAGGTCGTTAGCTTGACCGTTCCCATTATCGTATTGCTCAATTTGAGATGTGGGATGAGTATCTCCTATCCTGTCACCAATAAGCTTCTGACTATCATTTTCTTCATCATGGTACACTTGATGATTATGCCTTTTGGGAATATAGATCACCTTAAATACTTGCATTGCCTTTCTCTTTAAATTGATTCTTGTTTTGGCGTTTTTAGACTTACTTTGATCTTAAGAAGTTGGAGGTCCATCCTTTGTACCATCTTGTCTCTTGCTTGTGGATTGGTTTTCCTTGATTATGCTTTTGCTCTCCAGTGCCTCCATCTCCACATGTTACTTTTCAACCTTGGTATCTTGTATGAGTTTGTTCATCATGTACTCCACCTTTTCTCCTCCTACTCTTAAAGTGATTTTACCCTCATTTACATCAATAAGTGCCCTTCCAGTGTTGATAAAATGGTCTCCCTAGAATGAGAGGGTAATTCTTGTCTTGCTCAAAATCCAAAATCATAAAGTCAACTGGGAACACAATTTTGTCCACCTTGATAAGCACATCTTCAACTACTCCAAATGGCTTCTTGATAAAGTGGTAAGATAGTTAAAGTGTCATGTTTATAGTAATGACTTCTCCAAGCTTCAATTCCCTGAAAAGTGAGAGAGGCATAAGATTAATGCTTGCTCCTAAGTCACACAAACATTTAGGAAACTCTTGAGAACCAACAATAAAAGGGATAGTAATACTCCTTGGATCCTTGAGTTTGATAGGAATTTTTCTTGAAATGATAGAGCTATAAGTTTTCATCAAAGGCACTGTCTCATTGTCATCCCATTTTTGCTTGTTGGTTTGAGGAATTTGGCATACTTTGGCATCTCATTCAAGGCTTTCGAAAGAGGTAATTTTAGATCCAAGTTCTTGAAGGTTTTTGGAAATTTTTCAAACCTCTTTTCATCTTTATTCATCTTCCTTTTCTCAAAGAAAATGGAAGTCTTGGAGCATATTTAGATGTGTTAATGGTAAGGGGTTACTCCTCTTGTTGCCTTTCAACTTACTTCTCTTTAACCTTTTCTTGCACTTTTTCACTTTGCATTTCTTAATTTTCCTTGTCATCATCAACCTTCAATGGAGTTGATTTAAGACCTTGAAGTTCCTTGCCACTTCTTAAAGTGATGGCTTTCACTTGTTCCTTGGGATTGACCTCTGTGTTGCTTGGTAAACTCCCTTGAGCTCTTGTTGCAACAACATTTGCCAATTTTCCAAGTTGAACCTCAATGTTATGAATGGAAGATGATTCTTCTTGACAATTTTATCAAACTTTGCTTCCATTCTTTTATGATTTTCCTATTGGCTGGTCATCTTTGAAGTGACATCGTCAAAGAATTTATCGAGCTTATTCTCCATAACTGATAGTCTATCATTATTCGGTTGTGTTTAAAATTTAGGGGGTGGTGGTGGCTTAGTAAACTGGTTTGAGAAACCTTTGGAATTTTGATTATTGCTCCATGAGAAGTTGGGGTGGTTTCTCCAACCTTGGTTGTAAGTATTTGAGAAGGGATTATTGGACTGCCTTGGTTGGAATTGATTGCCAACATAGCTACAATTCTCAAGCAACCTATCTCCATACGTGTTACCATTTTCAAATCCACACTCAAAATTAGCATGTCCAACTATATGACAATGCTCACAAGGTAAATTAGAAGAGGGTGAGACAATGTTACCTCTTGATGTCAAGTCTCCAATTTGCTTTAACAAGGCTGCAATTTGAGCTTATATAGAAGTGACAACATCTACTCCTATCTTCCCTCCTTGCTTGAGAGGCACTTGTCTCTCAGATGGCCACAAACAATTATTATTGGTCATTTCCTCTAAGAGGTCAAATGCTCCATCTACTGTCTTTCGCGTAAGAGATTCCCCAACAGCTGCATCAATGGTGTCTCTAGTGGACCTCATCACTCCATTGTAGAAGGTGTGAATGAGAACGTCCCTAGGTAGACCATGGTGTGGGTAACTTCATTGCAGCTCCTTGAATCTCTCCCAAGCATCGGACAAAGATTCAGTCTTAAATTGCTCACACGTTGTTATGTCTTTGATGATTTTTACCGTCTTTGTGGGTGGGAAATATTTAGCCAAGAAGGCCTTTGCAAGAAGATCCCAGGTAGTGATCGATGCCGGTGGCTGTGAGTTAACCCATACGTTAGCTTTGTCCTTAAGTGTAAACGGGAAAAGTCTGAAGTGATTGGCGTCGTCGAAAACTCCATTGTATTTAAAAGTATCAAAAATTTTCAAGAAGTTCGCTATGTGCATGTTTGAATCCTCTGAAGGTAAGCCATGAAATTGTATAGTAGATTGAATCATTTGTAGAAGCGCAGGCTTAATTTTGAAGTTTTTAGCTTGGATGTTTGGTCGAGTTATGCTCTTTTGAGCACCTTCCAAACCTGACATAGCAAACTCAAGAACAGTTCTCTCACCTGCTTCTTGTTGTTCTGCCATCTCTCTAGTTGCACTCTTTGCTCTCCTGTGATTTTCTTTCTCAAATCTAGTCAAGTCTGGGTTGAAAACCAATGGCTCTTTTCGAGTACGTCTAGTATTATGCATACACAACAAAGAAGTACCTAAAACAGAGGAAAAATAAGTCAAAAACATAGTATGAAAAGAAAATTGCTATAATCCAAAACAATCAAAACTAATTGTGATGTTAGTTGCTCAATCCTATGCAAAGGCACTAAAAACATGTTGATTACCGTAAGTATACGAGTCAAAAAGTAATAAAGTAGTGAGTAAGTATCGTTCCTATGAGGATTGATACTAAACACCTATTAGTCCTAATTGTATTTGTTTATAGCTTCTTAATGTAATTTGAATAACGCAATGAATAAACTAAATAACAAAAAATTAATGAAATAACAATTAATGAAATGCAAATCAAGCTATTACTAACTAATTAATGAAGAAATAAATAAATATGAAGCTCATGTTGTTGGGGAATTGTACACCATATTATCATTAAGTCAAATAATAGATATAATCAAGTTAATTGCACACCTCAAGTTTTCATAATTCATTTAGCACTCTCTCTCAAGTAATGCTAGACTCTTCAAGCATGCATCAATTGAATCTCAAAATTATGGCTTAACTCTCATCATCACCATAAAAATAAGACAACATTAAACATACTAGGCATTAAGCAAACTTATAGAGGAATGAATTGAATCAAGCTCTCTTAAGTCATTAATTAATTCAACAAACATTTATGGGTCTATTATATCCACCATCTCTCAATGCATAGATCTAAACTAGAGTTGCATTTGGCCAGAACACAACATTCAACATACTCAACAAACATAATATGCAATTTATAAACAAAAACAAGATCTATTAAATGAACTTAAATCAAATGGGTTTTCAAAATCCCAACAATATAAATAAACTAGCCAAATATGGCTCTCAAATCCATCATTCAATATTCAAATACAACCTAAGAGATTAACAAAGTAATTCAATAAAAAGAAATGAGAAAGAGATTATTATCAAAAAGCTTGGAGATCTTCAATGGTGGCTCTTCTTCTTAGCTTCTTTTTCTCCTCTCTCTTCTTCTTCTCTCTCTTGGTTGTATTGGGTGTGTGAGTGAGAGAATCGGAGTATGCCCCAAGAAAATCATGGTTCTTTTCCTTTTATAGCATCTTCTAAAATGTCCTTTCACCTCCTCTAGATTTTCTCTTTAAAATCGTACACCTCAACATGTTCTGTGCTGGAATCGTGCCATCTGCGATCATACATCAAGCCGCAATCATGATAGAGAGGCCTCTCGTGAAAGGGTAGCAATCACTATTATGCCATGCTCGCCACATAAGACTAGGATAGCAAGAACCCGTGATCGCGTAAACCTCGACCTCACTTGGGCTACTTGCTTCGATCATCTCGCAATCGCGCATCATTCTGTGATCGCGACAAAACCTTTAACTCTGTTTTTCTTGGCTTTGCTCTTTTATTTCTTTCCTTGCTCAAATCACCACCATTCACCTCCATTACTTCTTTTCCCTAGAAAAACAAAAAATATATATATATAAAAATATCTATTTTTATAGCGATATTACTCTAAATGCAACCTAGAATGAATGAATGAATGTGAAAATGACTCCTAAAACTATATGCATTTTAGCACCAACACTTTGAAAGTTATTTTATATTGGACTCTTCTTCAAAGAATTATTGCAATTAAATCCTAAAATTCAAATAAAAGTTTAACTTTAATGCTAATTAATAAAAATTAACTCGAATAATAATGCAAATTGATGAAATTACTTTCAGAATAAATATTTATAAAGTTTCTAAATTTTTTTAAAAAAATTTAAGTTTATGGAAATATATTTTTATATTTTTTAAAAATTTTAAAAAAGTAAAAATATTTTTTGTAGATCTAAAAATTCTTAAAATTTCAAAAATTTAGAATCAAGCAATATACATTTAAGAAAAAAGAATTAAAAATTTTCTATATACATAATAATTTTTTTTATAGATTTTTAAATTTAAAGAAAATTTTATATTTTAAAAATTCTTAAAAAATTATTGAGTGTATAGAAAATTTTCAGTTCTTTTTTGTTAAATTTATATGGCTTGACTATAAAATTTTTAAATTTTTAAAAACTTTTAGATCTATACAAATTATTTTAAACTTTTTAAAATTTCAAAAATATTAAAAAATGGTTCTTTTAAACTTAAAAACTTAAAAATTTAAAAAACTTCTTAATGTATTTTTAAAATAATTTCATTAATTCTTACTGTTATTCAAACTAATTTTTATTAATTAATGTTAAAGTTAAAATTTTCATTGATTTTTAGGACTTAATTGCAACAATTCTTTAAAGGAGGGTTCAATGTAATCTAAATTTTAAAAATTAAGGTCTAAATGGGACCCAAAAAAATATTAAGATCAAATATAAACTTTGGGGTAAAATTGAGTATCAAATGTGTACCTTATCCCTTTATAATATGAATCAGATGGATACTCATCCTTTATTGGAAGACATAATGGAGTAGCTATGAGAATCCGCTCCTTTTGTGCAATGAAATTTGACTTAGATTTTGAAAATTTAAGGGTAATTAGTCATGCATCCGCGTGCTGCAAAGGCAATTTTTAGTTATTTTATATTTTAATTCTAATATATTATTTATTTATTTATATATTGGAATACATTTTATCTTAAAATTGAATAAATAAATAAAAAAGAAAAAATAATAAATGATACACCAAAATAAAAAACCACCAAAAATCTCTATTTTTATCATGAAAATTACAAAAAAAAAATTCCAATAATTAAATTTGAAAAAAACTAAACACATATAACAACTTAATTATATTTTGTAAGTTTCTACAAAAATAATAAATAAATAAACAAATTTAACAACTTATATTTTGTAAGTTTGTATGAAACTTTTGTTATGAAAATTATACGATAAACATTGAATTTTAGATAATAAAAAAGTTTAAAATACTTGAACATCAAATTACAATCTTCATTTCAATGCTCTCCATTTCCATTGCGAATTTATTAACAACTTTTTCTGGTTATCATTTGATGGGATGGAAATTAAGACATATTCTTAGCCCTAGAGCAATGAGGCACAAGGTTCCCAAGGGATAAGAACGTCAAGTAAATTTAACTATGAAGTGGGGAGATATATTTGTTTAGAGAATGAGCAAAAGCTATTATTCATTGAATATCTAAATTGAAGCCACCAGATAACTCACATCAAGTGCGTAGTCAAGTTTATCAATGTGAGTAGGAACTATATACATATGATTGAAGAAAAAATTACACCCTAGAAATCAACATCTTTACGGGGAAGCTTTGACGACATCTAAACAAAATGAATTTATATAATAATTACATTGTATTACTCATTTTAATTAAAATTCAATTTTCAAAGAAAAAACCTATAGAAGTTAAGTTCATTCTGAGTTCTGCAAAATAATCACTTTAAATTTAAATCACAAAATAAAAAAAAATAAATATGTAAATAAACAATGTAGGCAATAAAGATATAATTGGAGAAATAACATTTAAAATATGAAAATAAGAAGAAAAATTACCTTTGGTAGAAATTGATATGAAAATTAGATGTGTAAATAAATAATGTAGGCAACAATAATATGATTAGAGGAGCAACATCCAAATTTTGTTTTTTTAAATGTTACTTTGAGATTGATCTAATTTTTACATGGAATAGAAGTATAAAGGATGATTTTGATAGAATACAAGATAGGTGATATAATAGAATAGGGAAAAGAGTTTGTGATTGAATTAAAAAAAATGGAGTTTACACAAAATATAAATATAATAGTATTTTATATATACAAAATATAGATAGATAGCTATATAGATGAGATAAGAGTGTAATAGGATTTTTAATATGGTTTAAAAAAAGGTTTTGTTATATGTTTAAGAAAAAATATTATGAATTTTAGACTCCGTTTATTTGCAGAAAATATTTTATCTTTGAAAAATATATATTTTCTCTAGAAAATATTTTCCAGAAAATTTATTTTCCAAAAAAAAAATTTTCCGATGTTTGGCTGCAACACTAGAAGACAATAAATAAGGATAGAAGACATTGAAAAATAAAAAGACAAGACAATTAATGAGGAGAGAAGACATTGAAAAATGATTTCCCATCCTGAGAATGAGAAATCATTTTTTCTTATTTTGAAGTTATTTTCCTTTTGACTTATTTTCTTTGGTAATCTAAACACTAAAAAATAAGGAAAAATATTTTCGGAAGAATATTTTCGTAAACAAACTGAGCCTTAATAATTTAACACATCAACTATATTAAGTGAACACTGCAATTTTGACAATGTTTAGGAGCTTAGCAGTTAATATATACTAGTCGTGAATCCGCGCTCTGCGGATTGTAAATAATATATATATTTTAAAATAAATAATTAAATAATTTTAATAAATTAAAACTACAATTTAATTAAATATAAAAATGAGAACTTAAAAGTTATTGCAATAATTTTATTTTTATTTTTTTTAATGAAGAGTACATATATATTTTTAATATGTACATTAATAATAATAATTGAATAAATAAAATAAAAGAAAAAATAGAAAATAGTTAAAAAAAAGAGATATTTTGGTAAGAATTAAAGACATTTTTTTTTTATGGAAAGAAAGTAATATTTTAAATGTAATAGAATTAGAGTGTTTTACATAGAATAGAACATGTGTATTTTAAAATAAAAATTTTAATATCTTTTATATAAAAGAATATTTTGAATTTTAATAACTTGATACATAAGTTTTTAGGGGTAACTGCTGAATTATGAAGAGGGAAACTTGTCAAATTTTGAACTTAATGACTTTAAAACTCATCATTATATATATAATTTTTAGTTCTTAAAAAATTAGAAATTAGATATTTAATTAATTCGGATCTTAAAATAGAGCATTACCAATTCAATAAATTGGGATAATTATAAATACCTCTCGTGGTTAGACTATAATTACTACTCCACCGCTCCTTTTTGAAAATTAAATTATTAACCCCTTCGACTTTCATTTCGTTAATAAAACCCCCCTTATGTCAACTTTTTTCCTAATTTGCCGTTAGTTTTCAACTTTATGTTTGGTCAACCTCGCCTACTTTTATTAAAATCTAATAAATTAGTTTTATACATGACATATTAGCATTGGTGGAATACATCTTCTTCTGAATATCAAATCTCATATTTAAGAGAAGAGAGTCCAAGTTTTGAAGAAATTGAGGGTGACAATGGCTCTCATAAGTTAAAAGTAATGTTGATTGTCAATTTTTTTTTTTTGATAAAAGTATGAAGATGGGCATGGGTAATTCAATAGAGTTTTAAAAATTAGGATTTACAACTACATCCATAGAGATTGAAAAATTAAGGTAATTGTATTTTATAAAATTTGTAGTAGATTACAAGTAACAGTTAATGGTTTAATGTTGTAGGGTAATGATAATGTCAGAATCAAGTGCAAGTGGAGGAAGTGGATGGGAAGGAAGATACTTGAACGTGAATTGTGGTTGTAGGATAAGGGCTAGAATGAGGATATCCGATAATGCAAAGGACAAAAATAAGTTGTATTATTATTGTGTTGAGGGAAAATGCCAATGTTTTCTTGGATGGTGCATTCCAACATCAACTTTTCCATCTAGCCCAAGCACAGACAATATGAGATAAAGGTATACGAACATGAGCTTAATCAATGAAGTTAGAGATGATATTCTGGTATTGCAGGCTGAAAATAGGAGGTTATGTGGCTTAGTGAAAGGTTATAATGTTGGCATGCATTATGTTCGTATGTTTTTTGCAATTTTAATTATATGCTCTGTTATGGTCTGGGGTTCTTCTATTGTTGCTCTATCTGAAGAGTGTGAAGTTGTTAAATGTACTTTATAGAATATTTTAGGGGCACTTTTTATATAACCATGTTGATGGTAGATTGAGAAACTTTTTGTATTAATATGATGGGGTTGTTTAAAGTAGCATGGTGGGGCTGTTGTAGTGAACTTTTATAGCAGTGTATTGTAATTTGAATTCGATATGAACTAAGTAATTATCTCTCAATGAAATTGTTTCTTTCAATTACGTTTCTTAGTACTTGATTAGATAACATAGAAAAATTAATAACTAATGGTACAAAAAAATGAGTAACTGAGTTACAAAAAACATGAAAGATGAAAAAATGATATTGGTAACTGCATAAAATGACACTGATATCTATATAAAACAAGTAAAATTTTATTTTTAAATATTGATATACATTGTAATTAAACATTACACTTCTCTAAAATGTATTGAAAGTATAATGGAGCAAAAAAATCACCACCTGTTAATTGTCCACGATCACTAAGCAAAGTGTCAAAATACTTTTGAAAACACTAAAATTTGTCCAATTGGCCAAATAAAGTAAAAAGTATGAACAAAAATTATCTCCTAAGAACCAAAAAATTATGTAAAATTGGCCACTCATGTCCAAAAAGTAGTGTGGTCAAGTCAAGTTACAAAATGAGTAGAATTTCTCTAAGAACTTTCATCAAGCTTTGATGCTCCTCTTGGCATAGGCTGACTTGCACTTGAATTCTTTGGAGATGGTTGTATGGTTGAAGGTCTTGTAGTCGGTTGACTACTTGCAAATCTTCTAGCAAGTGTTGATTTTTGTGGTGCCTTCAAAAATAATGCTTAAGTTAAAATCATAAAACAATGATGCATATAAATAATGAGCAAATTAGATTTACCCTTTTGTCTGTCTCTGTTCTTTGTCAAGTTCATTTGTTATTGTTACTAATATGTCCTAGGTCAATCATGTAATGGCCATATTTTGACATTGTTATATTTCATTTATTAATAACGAGACATTTTCATTATTATTGGCTAATTCTAATAAGTTCCTTAAATAGTTAATTCTACATGAGGTCATCAAATATGTGACTTGATAATAAAAATCTTAGGTGAAACTTGAATTCTATTCTAAATTATCCCTAGTTGATCATTATCACTAGAACAATAATGAATAAAGACTAGGATGAAGTTGATTAATGATTATGCTTTACTGATCATGTATATGAGATATCAAATCAACTCATACGTACAAATTTGAGAAGTGATGTAATAGATCGACCTACTATAAGAATGCTAGATGGATAATTGTCATAAGTGATTCTCATCACAGTAGTATTATTTCATCCTCTGACCTTAAATCACCATGGTTTCCTACATAATAAGTTCTGCATTTTGACACATTCTTACATCATTTTTAATCGGATGGTAAAGCAGGTTGTGATTGGATATAAAATGAGTTATGTAAGGAATGTGATGAATTTGTCCCTCATTTATTATGAGAAGATATTTATGGGTGACTCGATGAGTTAGACTGAAGAACAATGCATGTCCATGCTAGGATAAGTTCATAAAGAGTTATCAATATCATATAAAGAGTTATCAGTATCAGTCTACTTGGGATAGAGAAGCAATATGATTGAACAATATAAGGATGACATAATCCATGCCTTATGTTCAATTAGGATATCATGTGACAAAAGGATTATAG
>CATIWK010110056.1:0-10408 GCA_949634005.1 Mallotus japonicus
TATATTTTTAAATAATTTAAATAAATATTTTTAATAATATATAAATTAAAGACAATAAATTATTATTTATTGATATATATATTTTTAAATAGTTTGCATAACTAAAAAATATTATAAAAAGTATATGAAATTATATTTACAAATAAATTATACTCTTAATGGTCATTTGACATATAAATAGCAACAGCTAATAAAATTTTATCAAACACTTCATATTTATCAGCTAACAGCTAAACCAAATAGGCTCTAAATCCTAGTCACCTATTTTTCTCCCTTTTCTCTTAATTCTTGGTTTTTATTATAATTTTTATTTTAACCACCACTGAAAATCTTTTGGATCGATGGTGGTCCATTCTATTTCTATTTTATCTATTTTATTTTATTTTTTACATTAAATAAATACATATCATTGATCTGTTTGTCTTTTAATTAAAATTTTGAATCTTCGAAGTTTTTGTCCTTAGTGGAATTTTTATGGATTTCCTTTATAGAATTTAGATATCTCCTTATTCTAAATTTTTTGTTGGTATTTTTGCAATCCAACTCATTCAAAAACTAGAAAGTCAATTTACGGCTAAACAAAGTCACCAAGTAAAACGTGCGAATTATTGAGTTGTAAATTAGAAGAGTTCTATCAACATGATTAAGAAATAACAATAAAAAAATTTTATAATTTCAGTGATATTTTATTTTAATATTTTTTATTGTATTATTATTTCTATTAATCTTTTATTAAAATATACATTTAATGAAGGAAAGGTTAATTTTTTTTCCAAAAAAATTAACAAAGTAGCTATCATTTTTGAAAGGAAAAAATCATAATTGAGACTGCTAGCATTATACACAGCAATCTCCACAATCAAATAAAATAACCATTTAAAAAAATAAAACCCAACAACCTTTGAGCAATATAAAATTAAGAGCTAACACATCCAAATCTACAAGTCAACACACAAATATCCAATAGAGATGGGTCGGCAGCAAAATCATTTTAGCATAAAGTATAAACAAATACTTTACGTATAAAAATATAATTCATGTCCTAAGTCTGCAATATAAAATATTAAATTTATTTATAATGGAAATTTAGTTCTAACTTTTAGCATAAAGGATGCTTCCATGGACTTTCATTTGAGATCAAAATAGTCAAAAATCTAAAGCACATTTCAAACTTTGCAAAAGTCCCCCAAAAAAAAAAAAATTCAAACTTTGCAAACAAATATATATTTATATAGTCTTGTTCATATGTTACATGTTGATTTTCAAGGTTTGGACTGAAATTAGCGTAAGATATGGATAATTTTTTAATCTTCAAATATTTTCAAAGAGAAGTGTATATGCTATAATCAATATAAAGGTCAATATAGAGGAACTAAGACAAACTTACTACAATCAACCCTTTCTTTTTTTCTTTTTTCTTTTTTTTTTTTTTAATTTCAAGCTTTTCTTTGCCTCAAGATTGGACTTCAAAATCATTATAATGACCACCTCTTGCTTGCCTTCCTATCAATTTCATTATAGAAATATTATAATCATATAAAAATAGTGTAATTGCCATGACTTGTATTGAACTAATATCCAAATTAGAAGTTGAGTCAAATTTTTTTTATTGTTCTATATTATTACTACATTAGTTATTTGTTTTAATTTCTTCTGTTTATTGATTTTTAATTAATTGCTTCGTTTTATAATTTTGAAGAAATTAATCTTTGATTAATTGCTGGTGGTTTTAGCGGTGTGCATTCGTTGGTGTGGTCGGTTTTGGACTATTTTCCGACCAAATTAAACTAAATTGAACTGAATAAAATTAAAAATTAAACCGAACCAAAAACTGAAATTTTTTAAATAAAAATGGAACCGACAGAAGCAAATTAAATTTTCACAAACATAAATTATTTTAATATTTATTTATTAAATTATTAGTCTTTAAAATTAAAAAATAAAAATATATTAAATTTCACTTTATTCAGTTTATTCAGTTAACCAAGTTTTTGAAATATAAAATCAAACAAATTTTGTATTCAATTTAATAGTTCGATTTAATTTTTTATTCGATTTGCTCAAAAGGTTTGCACACGTGGTTTCACACTTAATAGATAAAAAATTAAATACCTCCTCTTCTGTTAATATGAACAATTTAACCCTTCAAACTCCTATAGGAATAAGCTAACAATGCAATACCGTCCAAAAAAATAATTTTGAAGAAATTAGATAAATTTTTTTTAAAAAAATTGGGTAACCAAAAAAAGAAAAATTAACTACACCCATAAATTATGAAATTCATATTAAAATCTCAATAATTTTAGATAATTTAATTTGAGTGGAAAAAAATAAAAGAAAATTCTTGAAGGCCATATTCCGATGTAATGAAATATTTATGGCACAGGCGCGAGGCTTACTGCTGCTGGGCCGTAAATTAAGCAGTACGCGTCGACAGAGGCGTGGTAGGTGCATGAACCCAAGAACAATTATTAGGTTTTTTACACAATAAATGTTGATCCATCCAGACTATGCTCGTGGGTCGGCTTGACCAGTTGACCTCAACCTTAAAGACAGTAAACGTGGTGCAAACTGCAGTCCAACGTAGGTAAAATGAGGTCGTTTCATTCATATATATATGCAAAAATTCTAATGTTTAATGCTTTGTCTGGAGTCAATGGCATGTTGCAAAGCTTACGCACTTCTTTGCTTTATTTTTTTTTTCATGAGTAAAGGGTGAAGCCTGTAGGTTTCCAAGTGACGCATAATAGGGGGAATTTTGCAAGAGTTTGAAATGGGGGTGTGGCCAAAATTAGAGTCATTTCATTTAATTGATAATTTCTATAGAGACTGTTTATATAACGAAATTTGTGGTTGAAAATTAAAGCATATAAATGTTTCATATCAGAGTTCAATTTTGTTGACATCAGAATTCCAAGCCAAATTTGATCCATACTTCCATTACTTGTCTAATTTTTTTTTTTTTTTTTTTTAAAACAACTAGCAAAGGAGGAAAAGAGGAGGTGAGAGTTCGAACCCTCCTCCCCTCAACATGATACCTACACCGAGCTTGAGCTATTCGCGGAGAATAGTTACATTCCCAACTGTTTATACCAACTAATACCTGGTAACTTAATAACAATTAATAGCTAGTTACTAATGTTGAAAGCTGACTGATGTCAGCTTTCATTAGGATGTTAAATGATCATCATCAATATAATTTATAATTAAATACAATTTTATAATATTTTTTGATAAAAAAATTATTTAAAACAGTATATATTATTAAACAATAATTTATTATTTTTAATTTACTTATTATTAAAAATATTAATAGAAATTATTTAACAGAAATATTATTTTAAAATATTAAACCGAACACCCTTGTGTAAAAAAAATTCTAAGAAAATCCTAAAGCCCAGTATTGAAGCTAATTTCACTGGGCTTGGATTTGAATTTTGCTAAGTAAATTGCAATCCGAATTGGAGTTGCGGGCACTAAGTTGATCATGAAATATGCACAAACCTATCATCATAACCACCACCAACTCCCGCTCTTATGCTATATGCTATGCCAGAGTAAGTGCAAATTGTGGAGACAAAAGCACATCGCCAAGACTCTGCACAACGGGACATGGCTCAGGTTCGTGATTCAACTAAGCTGGCCAACCGACTGGCCAACTAAAATATTCACATCGCCAACAGAAAAGAACCGAAAGATGGGAAGGGAAGCAAATTACAAGCAGAAAATATGTCTTCAACCTTATGTTATTTAATCAAAATAGGAACATGGCTTAGGTTCATAACCTAGAGTACCAAACATCCTAGGACCATGGCTTAGGTTCATAACCTGAGTACCAAACATCCTACCCAACTTCCATTTCATCATATGCAACAAAAACAACCAAAGAGCACCCACTTCACTAACAGCCAAATCAGTTTGCCTAAAACTTAATTTCTCAAATAATGGAAATACACAAAAGCTGACAGGGCATGCATGCAGTTGGCACCACCATCCTCTACGTCCAAAGTCTACTTAGCCTCAGCAAATCTGACAAAAACGATACTCCATAAGAGACAATTTACAGTAGATTGATGCAGATAAACACATTGTGAGGCAGATCAAAGAAGTAGAAATGAAATATAGAAAGTTACCCCAGCTCAGAGAGCTTCAAATGAGCTTCAGTATAATCAGCAAAGAACGCATCTTCATCCTGCATAGACAAATAGACAAACAAAAGATATCAGCGACAGCACTATTAAAACATCTTTCACTGTTAAAATCAAACACCTAACTCATTAATTAATTTAATAAATGAAAACACGCACCGCAGCATATTTTTCAACAAATGGGCGGAACACAGGGTCAGAAAGAAGAGCCAGGTCAGATGGCAATTTCAAAAGGCCTTCCTTCTCTCCACTCAAGAGCTCCCTAACAATTTTGAAGAATGCACAATGTCAATAATCACTATAAACTTAAAATGACAAACTATCAACAAAATGACTAAGCCTGCAAATGGAGACAGATAAAACTCACTTGAAGTAAGAGTTATCAAAGATGAGGGGGTTAGCAGTCCAGG
Organism: Mallotus japonicus; assembly: GCA_949634005.1. Classification (NCBI taxonomy): domain Eukaryota; kingdom Viridiplantae; phylum Streptophyta; class Magnoliopsida; order Malpighiales; family Euphorbiaceae; genus Mallotus; species Mallotus japonicus. The sequence goes on from CATIWK010110056.1 coordinate 4,559, forward strand.
GACCCTCAAAACCAGAGCGCTCCTTGTGGCACCTTCCCTGCAATAATCAATTCCAATTCCAACAAAGGAGCAGGAATCAATAAAAGATAAAAAAGAAAAACATATACCCAGGATTAGGGTAAAATTATAAATCGACACCAACCAGGGTGTGACCACCAGAGAGAGCAACAATATCCTGGTCACTGAGACCCATGTGGCCGAAGACATCCCTCAAGTGATCAGAACCTGCAAAAGACAATTCTTGCATTTAGCAAACCCCAAATGTGCTTCTAAATTTAAATAAGACACTAAACTAGTAAACTAACCCTTGGTAGCATCAGGAAGACGACCCTCTGGAGGAGGCTCAGGCTTGTCCTGAGATAATGAAATTGATATTGTTAGTAACAGCTGAAAATAACATCCACATAATAAAACAATATTAACATCGAAAAACTCGAGTTATTAATAATATCTTGACCCCACACACGCAGAAGTAAGAAGTAATTTTACAATGGAAACCAATTGGAGTCATCTAAAAATCAACATCTACTCAGCAATTGACAAATCTTAATAAAACATAAAACAAAACTGTTACAATATGCGCTTTGGAAATTGTTCAAAAAGAAAATTATAGAAGTTCGAGGCCATGCCATCATTCATCTTGACTACCCAACAAGATAGGCCCAACCAAATGTGACGCATACTTTGGACCATATATATATCAAACCAAAAAAAATAATGAACGCCAGCTACCAAGTCAAAAACAATGTGCAAAACCAAAAGCTGTTGGCTAATCAAATGGGCGCGACTAAATATGATAAAAGCTTTAACTAAAGCCCACAGTCAACAAAAATATAAATTATGCTAAAATCATGGCTTAATCAACATCTGAGCTATTCATCACCAAGCTAAAATTTTAACAATTCAGCAAAATAATATAATATAAAAGATGAAAATAAAAAACTACAGACCTCTCGTCCAGGGTGAAATGGGATCTCAGGTCCACCAGTGACCTCAACAGCAACAACACCAGCAAGCTACACAACACTCACAGACAAACACAGATTCAATAAAATAAACTCAATCAAAATAACCAAAAAAATTAAATAAAGAAAATAAAATTATTGAAAGACCTGATAGAAATCAGCATGGGAGATATTGGGGAACTGCTCCTTAATAGGGGCGATAAGTCTAAGAGCAATATCAAGCCCATTATTAGCACCATGAGCTAACTCCGCTGGGAACCTCATGGTTCCAAATGGCCCACCAGTCTTAGACTTGACATCGTAAGTTCCAGCTGAGTGCCATCTGCACCACACCATTTCCACCCGATCAAATCAAAGCTTTACAACAATAATAAATCAAACCAAAATCCAAAAAAGAATTAACATACGCTAGACGGAGCATGATCGGAGCACAGTTCTTTTCAGCGATTAAACCCCTAAGCTTCTTCTTAGCCTTATCAACAGCCTTCTGGTACTCTTCGTTTACTTTTGGATAATTCTTCACCATTTTCGCTATTCTGCAGATCAGATTCACAAAAACATCACTTAAAAAATCAGAAAATTTTCCACTACATTTCATTAACAGTTCCTCAAGTCAACCCAAAATCCAAGCAAAAATTAACAAGATCGGAGAGCTACAGAAGTGCACGCGCGCACGCACCAAAAATCGAAACGATAATCAGAAACCCTAGGCGTGAGACTGGCACGAGCTGGACACGAGCTTTGAGACGAAGAATAGAAATGGAGAGGAAGGTTATATAAGGAAGCGGGAGGGTTTTGTTTGAGCAGTGAGAAAAAAAGGAAGCTTCTGGTACATTTTTATTTGGCCGTCGGATTCCTAATGTTCTTTGTGGCTGTGAAAGAGTCTTGTTTTTCTAAAAAAAAAAAAGAAATAGTCTTGTGAATCAACGGTCGTGATTTGGGTTTTGTAAACGGGTGTATGGCTGTGCGTCTGGGTAGGTGGTGCAGACTGAATATATGGTAACAAAATAAATAGGAAAAAAAATAAAAACAAATTAGGGATTGATGTTTCCAAACTAGTAAGGTGTCCCACATAAAAGGAATGTAATGACTAAAATATCCTAATTAGTTTAGATTATTTGGATAATTATAATAGTAGATGATGGAAAGATTAATGGTAATCCACCATAATATAATTTTTTATTTGTTAATTTTGAGTCATATGATCTAAGTATTAATGCACTGCACAGTAAAAGGTAATTTCAAATTAACGACAGCATGATTTGAACTTTGCACTTCAAAATGTCCTTTGAGAGTGATTAAAAATGAAAATTCTTCCTCAATTGATAATTATAATTAATAATTTTAATAAAGTAAATTTGAATGATTATTAAGAATAATAGAATATTATAAAAAATTCTTAATTTTGTATTTATTTACCAATTATAATAGCCATAAAAAAATTTTATTTATTAGATTCAAATTTTTTAGGTAATATAATAAAATATCTTTATAAAATACTTACCATAAATATCATAAATTCAACGAAACACTAATGAATGAAAATATTTAAATTTAAAAATTTTTTGAATTATAAAATAAGTTAAGATAGTACAGAGATAAAAGAATAAATAAAAAAATAAAATTAGTAATCGTTGAATATTTTTACATAAAAATAATTATATTTTTTAGAAAAATTATTAAAGTACATGGTAATTTTATAATCTACTGTATTGAAAATGTATAAAATTTTTTCTCTTAAACTTAATTAAATTCTGATGATATTTTACTTTTTCTTTGTTTTTTTTCTGTTTATGTTGATTTTTTTCTAAAAAAATATTTTGTTCTTATAAATATTGTTTGCTAAAATATATATATATATATATATATCAAGGATGAAAGGCTAATTTGGTCATATCCATTTTGGTAACAATTTGAGCATGAGAGTATCCACATCTTCAAGTGTGAACGCGCTTAGCAACATAAGATTCCATGGTGAGCAATGATAATTTCACAGCCCAAGCAACGGCTTTTTAGCTCACCCAACCATTCTTATTGGTCCACGTAGGCACATGTGCTCTGCAAACCCCTTGATCCTATTTTTCTTCGTTAAATTTATTTTATTTCAAACTGACTTTTTATTGGTTGCAGGTCTGACCATCAGCCAATAATATTTGACCACGTGGAAACCTCAGTCTTTTTTTTTTCCTTCTTTTTGGGCGGAAACCTCAGTCTCATTGACCGGATTTCGGGCATATGAAACTTGGAAGTTGACACAGCTCGCAACGCACTTAACGCCTGTTTTGTGCCACTAACATGCTGAATTAGTTAAAAAATTAATAAAATGATGTAATTAACACTATTAAAGTAAAAAAAAAAATTCTAATAATTTAAAATGCTAAAGTGGAATTTTAAATTACACTGTGCACTTTTTGGATTTTATGTTATAAATACTAATCTGAATTTGCACTTTACATAAATAATATATATTTCAAAATTATTTTAAAATAACTAATTACATGATTTTTATAAATTATAAATTAATTAAATTATTTATAAAATGTTAACTTAAAACTTACCATCATAATTTTATTTAGTTTTTTTTTACTAAGGGTACATACATTTTGAATATGCATAGTAATGATAATAATAATTGAATATATAAAATAAAAGAGAAATAGAAATTTGTAAAAATTATACATTTTTAATTTTTTATGTTAAATAGAAAAAAATGTTTTTAGTTGAATAAAATGTATAGAGATATTTTAAGTGGACAATTTTTTATGAAATAGGAGAATGATGTTTTAGATGTTATAAAAATTAGAGTGTTTTATATGGAATAAGAGTATATCTTTAAAAATAAGGAGTTTTTTTAAATTTTATACATAAAAGGTTTTAGAAGTAAATATTGAAATATGAGAAGAAACACTTGTCAAATATTGGATTTAATGATTTCAGAGTTCAACGTATAGAGATTTCAACCAAAAAAAGTGGAAAAAAAAAACCATTTGAATGGAAAAAGTAATCCAAAAATGAAAAATAGAAACATAAAATAAAAATTAATTTTTTCATATTTGTATAGTCATATGAAAATAAAAATGAAAAATAAAATAAAATATCAATTTTTCATATTTGGATAGTGTAGACACCCTCGGGTCGAGATCCGCAACAAAAGCCTGATGATGCGAAAATACAAACTTTGAATGCAAGGAAATCCAAAATCTTCTCTAGAATGGACTCGAGAACCTAACTACCAAACTCAAGCCCAAAATACCTAAACCTAACCTACAAGCCCAAAATCCTTGCATAAGCCCATAAGCCTAGAAGCCCATTTCTTTGGCCCACATCAAAAATCACTTAAGGGCTAAAGAGGCGATCGTCTCTTTGAAGAGGCGATCGTCTCTTTGAAGAGGCGATCGCCTCCTAACCAAGAGCCGATCGCCTCCTCAAGGAGGCAATCGTCTCTTCACCGCCCACTTACGTGGGCAATAAATGCAGAATTGGCAGCCTCAAGTGGATGTGGCCCATCACCTCACCTCTCTGCATTTGAACGTGCATGGGTGTATTTTGAAGAAAGAAATGAGTGGTTAAGAGAAGACATGGGGGGAAAAGAGAAAGAAGAGGTCTTGTCCAAGTAGGGAAATGGGAAAGAGTGAGGGGTTGGTCTGGAGTTGAAAGAAGAGGAGGACGTTGGGAAAGGAAAAAAAAGCAGAGAGAAAAAGAAGAGAAGAAAAAAGGGAAAGAAAAGAGAGAGTTTTAGGCTTGAAAGCTGTATTTTTCTTGAAGAAAAAGAAGGTTCACCTTGCATTCAGAGAGTTCAAATCAACAAATCCATCTCTAAGGGCAGAAGTTAGGAGCTCAAACCATTTTTAACCAGTAAAAAATATAATCCTTAATTTTGTTTTCATTTTTTATTATCTCTAAATTAGTAGTTAGTTCATTTCTCTTAATATTCAGTGTGATTTTGTGAATCTTTGTGTGTAATTGTTAGTTTAAACTGCATAAATCTATATTTCAATATCTGTTATCTGTCAAGTTTAGCGTCTGTCTTTGTCAAAAAGGTGACACGCCTCTTTGACAGGGCGATCGCCTCTTAAAAGAGGTGATCGCCTCCTCGAAGAGACGATCGTCCCTTCAAAGAGGCGATTGTCCTTTATAAGAGGCGATCGTCTCTTTGATAGAGGCGATCGTCTCCTTGTATATTAATATTTTAGTGAATAGTGTAATTTTGACACTATTCACCTTTTTTTGCTATGTAACTCCAAAAACTTTTATGTTTTAACCATTTTGACCAGAATGATGAAAGAAACTCGCTCGTATATTCGGTTTTCTTTTACAAGGTCAAATGGTTGCAGTTTTATGTGATTAAAATTAAGTTTTTATTTCGGTTAATTGCTAATGTTTCAAATTTTGCAAATGTTTGGGCCAATAAGCATGTGACACGTGGCGATTTCCCTATTCACCAAGTCCAACCCATTCCATTTGGTCTTCCGATAAACCGAACCGAAGTAGACCGAACCAACTTGGTTCGGTTTGATTTAATTATTATGTGTTTCTTTTTGTATAATTTGCATGTTTTATGTGTCTTCCCTATCATATACCATGATTTTGCATGTAGTTTGTTAACGTGTTATGTTTAATTGAATATTTGTGGTTATTATGTGTGAACTAACCAGTTGGACTGTCCCTTTTGTTTGATTGATATTGTATTTGTGGGAAGTCTAATCTTTTCGGTTTTGCAGGGATTTTTAGACATTTGTGATTGTCTAACGCTTTTATCATTTTAATTAATTCGAATTTATTTATTTTGTTTAATTTGTAATTATGAAGATTATTGTAATCCCTAATCCCTTCCCCATTTATTTGGAATGTATGTTTGTAAATTATTATTTATCTGTATTGAATG
>CATIWK010110063.1:0-40331 GCA_949634005.1 Mallotus japonicus
AATTGATTAATTTGAGAAAGATTGTTCATGTGTTTAATAAGGTGCCGAATTTCTAATATATGCAATTATGAGTTGATTATTGCGTTTCTAATTTTCAATATACCCGTTAGAAATCTTTCATAAAAATAGAGAATGGCTTAATTATAAGGTTAATTGTTTTTTTCTTCTTGGTCAAAGATTTAAAATCATATGTGGATTATATTAATGAAAATAACCCAATTAGGGTAATAACAGCAACGTTTATTTATATATAGGGTCCATTATCTCATTATATAGATTTGCTCCATTTAAGCAATTAGCAAGCAACCATTGTTTATTTATTTATTTACTAAAGGTGCAAGCAACTATATATATATATATATATATTTGTTAGCTAATTGCATTGTTAGAAAATTTTTATTATTTTTATAATTCAATTTAAATCGAATTAGATAAATAAAAATTTATTACATATCAGGGGTTTAAAAAAATTATAGTGATATAAAACTGTACCTCCATGAAATTTAATTGCCAAAATAATTTGTATCTCTCAATTGAATTGTAAAATTTGTACAATATTGTCATTGATAAATACTTGAGTGCGAGCTCAATCAAACCACGGCGTGTAATTAGATATTTTCTTAATGTATTTTTTTTGAAAATTATGTCTATAAAATTTGAAATAATTTCTTATTTAAAATGTTGGTTTCTAACTTCATTGAATTATTCTACTGATAAAATAACAAATAAAAAAAATTTATTTAATTTCCCTAAAGTAATTGCTTTGCAAAAATATTTCGCCAACTTTTGGCTGCATTAAATTCTCAACAAATTATAAATGCAATTTTTTGAACAAATTATATGTTCAAAAAAAAAAAAATTTTTTGAAAAGAGTAAGATCCAGGCGCAAAATTTGAATCCCAAGCAAAAGAGTAAGGGAAGGTGACCCACTCCACTGGCACTGGTAGAGGAGGCATTGGGGCAGTAGTACTAGTACCCTACTGACGCTCCTTTCCTTAATTGCAACAAATATACCTCCTACACCATAAAAAGCCTCACGAATTTTTTTCATTAATATTTAATGTTTGCCATGGAGTACTGTCTAATGAGATAGGTCCTTTTTTTTTTTTTTTTTTTTTGGTAACATGTGGTGTACCCTTGTAGGACCAATTTATAGTACCAAAAAATGACCTCAATTTGCCTCAATTTTACAAGAACCCCGTTGCTGGTAGAGGATGCATCAGAAATTGCAGCTATCCAACTTCAGTGGACCTGCCTTCAGCAACAAACTTGACAAGGCATAGTGTTGAATTTTGGACATCATACATGCCCAATCATTTTCTCCAAGTTTTGGAAGTTGTGTTTTTTTTTGTCGGTTACAATTGGGGAACGGCAGACTTGATGTCCGTAAAGAATTTGGCCGAAGTTATGTGTTTTTCCCTAACATAATTATTTTTGTATCCTATGTAGTATAATGTTAGGTTTAAATTAATATTAGCTAGTCCACTTATATACAGGTTGTTTCAATTAGGGACGGATTGTATATACTATAACTGTTTGTGATTTATTCGAAAGTTTAATAATTAAATGATAAAAATTTCTTTCACGATATTAAAAATTAAAAATTAATTTATAACTACCGCATATTTTATTTGGTATAAAATTCAAAGAAAAAAATTAAGAATAATTTGTAATTACAAATCAAATTATAGGTAATAGGGATCCATACCAATAAAGTCCGATGAGGTTGGAAGACCATTTCTCAATTTTATTTTCAATTCATCTTCATTTGCATTCCATTTTTAAAATATGAACCAATCGATAAAAATATTTTTTATTTGAACTACAAGTTCTATCAATTTTAATTCTTTATTAGGAACTTGACAAAGCATTACGTAGCTAGTTACATTATTTGACATTCACATGCAACCTGGTTAAGAGAAAATGACATTGACATGCGATGTGCAAGGAAGAGTAGTTGATTTTATTTTGTGACAATTTTAGCTTTGTTTGTTGTGCTCTAGATAAGAATCAACATATCTTGGTAGCTATGAATTTTTCTTTGAAAAAAAAGGTTGTTAAAACTTGCAAACTAAAATCAACATTGTCTTGTCTCAACTAGCAAGAAAGAGATTAAGAAATGTTAATGAATCATGTTTTCAAGAAAAGGGTTGTTGGTTTCAAAAAAAAAAAGAAAAGGGTTGTTAATGAATATAATTTGTACCAAATTAAGGAACTTGGAAACCAAGATTTTACTTATTTTTTTGTCTAATCATGATGTTTCATTTTTAACAAGATGAAGACTTTCATAGCTATATATATTGCTATGGTTTCGTGTATACATTCTTTGTAAGATCATAGCACATGGCTTTTAGCTAGATTTGTTGACTCTTGACTAAAATTGTTTAACAAGTTGGGATTAAGTATATCCAAATTAAATTAAATTGAATTATTAATACATATATAAAAAGGAAATTATTAATAAATTAGCTAATGACCATTCAATAAAATAATTTGATCTCAAACTACATACATACCTTAAATGTATAACAAATTACTCCATTGATAATTATATGAATTTCTAGAATTATTTAATATTGGAAAAACCTAAATACTAAATTTAAAATATACCACTTTTCTTTTAAAGCATGATGATTTTTTTTTTCTAAGATGGATGTTGGAAATTTGATTTTGTTATAAAAATGAATTTGATTATTATGTTGATTTATTCCGCTATGTATATGCAAATGCAATTATATTTTTAAATAGATTTTTGTTTAAATTTAACTTATATATATATATCTAAACAAAAGGCATTTATTGGGGATGAAAAGTGATTATTTGTGAACTAAATTATGATATTATAATGTGTTTGATATATATGAATTTCATAAAAATTTAAAAATTTATTTGTAAATTTACATTATTATATTTGATTTAAATTAAAATTTTGTAAAATTTATTTTCAATATCAACTTTTTAATCTTATAAAATTACTTATTACTAAATTAAGTTCTGAAAAGCTATTAAAATTTTCAAATGAATTTATTTTATAAAATATTAATATAAATCATTCACATTTCATTACTAATAATTATTTTAAAACAAATTATAATATTAAAAATAAAATGATTTTTTTAATGAAATTTAATAGTTACTTTAATTTTCAAATGTGCTTGATGCAATATATAGCTTGTTTATTAATTATAAAAATTGAAATTATGAAATGACATATGTTTTTTTTTTCAAAATTTAGATCTCAATTATTTTTTGTTCAAAAAAAAAATCTCAATTATTTTGCATCATCTTTTTTAAAAAATAATAATTATGAAAAAAATAAAATATTTATTATTATTACTATAAAAAAGTCCCTTATTTATTTTCCCTCAAACAAGGTCAATTACTCATTTCTCAAATCATCAAGACCGAGAACAGCTTCTGCGCAATACTACTACATGCATGTGATGGGCAGTTACATCGACAATACCAAAGAATATGACCCTTACCACGATAAAAAACTGTTAATTAAGCATACGTTTTTTTTTTATGGATAAAAAAAAAAACTAGATAAATATTCAATTCAATCATGAATTTTTTTAGTATGTTGAAAATTATATTTCTTTTTTACATTTAATTTTTTTCATTTTGGACAAATAATGATAGTTTAATACATTAAATTTATAATAATTTTTAAAATTATTTAATTTTATAAAAATTAAATACTTAAATAAGGTGCATTCTAGGATTATTTGATTTTTACAAAGTAAAATGTACTTTGTTAATAACCACCATTGGATGAAAAAATACACTTTCATCTAATGGTGAATAAAATAAAATAAAATAAAAGTAAGTAAAAATCAAAGTAATCATAAAATTTCCTCTTAAATTATTATCACTTAAAATAACAAAAAAATATTTACTTTCTAAATATCAGTATATAGAAAAATAAATATCTTTAAAAAAATTAAGACAAAATTATTTTTAGAATGTACTAAGTAATTTGAACAAATGTCATAATTATATACTATTTGTCCAAAAAAAACATCATTTGCTAAAAAGTGGGAATAAAATCAGTGGCAGTATTGTAATAAACAATAATGTAGAGACCCAAACTGTAAAAACTCACACACAACTCAGCTAAACTCAACGTTTCAAGAACTTGTCTTCTTCTTCTTATTCATTTCTCATTCTTCTTCTCTACGTTGCTTTTACTTTTTTTTTTTCTATCCGTTGAAACCGCACTCTAGCTCACACAGCAGCATCACCAGAAACCCTATAAAATTTTCTCATCAACCAAACACTCACATTTTGCCTAGAAAAAAAAAATAAAACAACCCCTCTCGCCGGAAACCATCCGATGTCGGCCTCCGGCACTGATACCACCAATTCTCTACCGCAAAAGCTAGCCTCAAAAACGCCATTTCTGAATCTAAAAATCTACGTTATAATCGCAGTTGTTTCAGTATCTTTGCTCGTAGTTTTCTTTCTCATTTACCTCTGTGTCCGCACTAAGAAGAAACGAAACAAAGTGGTATCGAAACAGAGCTCCGGTTTGATCCCGTTAGTTTCAAAAGAAATCGTAGAAATCAAACCTTTGGATCGCAAAGAGAATAATAGTAATAATAATAATTATAATGAAAAAGAAGAGGTAAGCTTAATAAAGAAGAGGGAGATAATTGAGGTTGTTGATCTTGAGATCGGAGAAGGAAACAAGAAGAAGAGTGGAGAGAGTGAAGGTGACGCTTCTTGTAGCGCGAGTGGGAGTGATGTTTCGACCTCGGTTGATTTGCAGCAGAATATCGGATGGGGACGGTGGTATAGTCTAAAGGAGCTAGAGATTGCGACACGTGGATTTTCCGAGGAGAATGTGATCGGTGAAGGTGGATACGGCGTCGTCTACAGAGGTGTATTGGATGACGGGTCAGTGGTTGCTGTTAAGAATTTGCTTAACAACAAGTAAGTTCTTAATCTACCGTAAAAAAAGTTAAAAAAAATCAAGCCTAGCATCATTCTGCACGTTTATTTTTAATTTTTTACTGTTTTATTTTGGCAGTAAATAGTCAACTTAATGGAATTAATCAAGACATGATCTGAGTTGATATTGCGCTCCCTGTGTCGGTGCCTGATGGGTTTTTTTGATAACAAGTGCTTTTGTTCTTTAGTTATCTTTTCTTTTGTTCTTTTTTAAATTTTGATCACCCCATCTATCTGTGCTTTCTTAAAATTAACTTATTTTAACGTCATCTATAGTTTTTATTTTTTTTTTTTGAGCTTTGTCACTTTTGACCTTTATTATCATCAAGACTTCAAATGCTTTAAAGTGTTGATCTTATTAAACTTTTATTTATTTATTTAGAATTCTATGAACTAAGTGTCATGAAATGTATCAATTGATTTTTTCTGAAAATGAAATTGTGAATAGGGAATGATCTTTTGTTAGTTCTTTGTGCAAAGTTCAAATCCTACCGTCCTCGATTTAAAAAGGAAGAACTACCCTTATATTTTACGGTCCATTAATATTTAGGTCATATAACCTCACCGTTAAAAAAAAAAAATAGCACTAATTCTACCTAGGATTGTTGCCATCAGATCAATAGTTTAGTGGTTGAGTGCTTCTATCTTAGATTCTTAGTAGATGATGTTAGCTGGAAATCTAATTATTGTCAATGTTTAAGTAATGAACAATCTAACTCAGAGGTTTCCATTGTTTGGTATTTTAGTAATTGCAAAAATTTACCTTGATTAAAGTGTAAACGGTGTGAATTTTGTATTTGTAGGGGTCAGGCAGAGAAGGAGTTCGGGGTGGAAGTTGAAGCCATAGGAAAAGTAAGACACAAGAACTTGGTGGGTCTAATTGGGTATTGTGCTGAAGGTGCTCGTAGGTATTTCTCATACCAACTTAGCTTCGTTGTCATGCACTTAAAATAAGGGTTGTTTTCTTCTTTTTGTTAATGGGCACTTTTGTTGGTCGTTCAGGATGCTTGTTTATGAATATGTTGACAATGGCAATTTGGAGCAGTGGTTACATGGTGATGTAGGGCCTGTTAGTCCTCTGACCTGGGATATCAGAATGAAGATTGCCATTGGAACAGCAAAAGGGTGCATATCCTTGTTTCCAGTGCCCTTAATTATTTGCCATTTATCTTTTTCCATCCCCTCCTTTTTCTTTTCTTGAAATTTATAGTTTTTGTCCTTGTCAGGCTAGCTTATTTGCATGAAGGTTTAGAACCTAAAGTTGTCCACCGCGATGTGAAATCTAGCAACATACTCTTGGATAAAAAATGGAATGCAAAGGTCTCAGACTTTGGATTAGCCAAGCTCTTGGGTGCAGATTCAAGCTATGTCACTACACGTGTTATGGGAACATTTGGGTTTGTATTTTGTCAAATTCTTTAAACTATTTTCATTAATGAGCTACTAAAACTCAAATATGAATAGTGACGATTTTGTTATCTACAGATATGTCTCTCCTGATTATGCAAGCACAGGGATGCTGAATGAGGGAAGTGATGTGTATAGTTTTGGAGTGCTTCTTATGGAGATGATTACAGGAAGGAGCCCAATTGATTACTCCAGACCAGCTGGAGAGGTGATCACTTTTCCATTATTAAACACATTAAAAAGACATATACTGTCATACGTCATAACACTGTTTCCCTTTAAATTTATTTCAGATGAATTTGGTTGAATGGTTTAAAGGAATGGTAGCTAGCCGGCGTGGAGAAGAAGTTTTAGACCCTCTGATGGAAGTTCAACCTTCTGCAAGAGCTTTGAAACGAGCCATGCTTATTTGTCTTCGATGCATAGATTTGGATGGCAATAAGCGACCAAAGATGGGGCAAATTGTTCATATGCTTGAGGCAGATGACTTTCCGTTTCGTGCTGTAAGTTCTGTGCCTTCTGTGTCATGCTTAAATTTGAATTGTAATGGTAAACGTCTTTGTATCAACTAACTACACAACCAATGTTTGCTCTTAATCATTGTCATTTTGAAGGATTTGTGCGAGGTGCTCATACTGTCAGATTAGATGTTCTTTGGCATTCTGATTGGCAACTGACATCACTTACCAAACGATTGCTCTTAGTCATTGTCATTTAGCATACATAATATTACCGTTTTGGGACATTGTCACATTGGCCTTTTTATGTGCGAGTTCAATTATTATTTTGCATTTGAAAGCAAACCACCATATATATCATAAATGAAACAAGTTCAGATGCCTAACATTGATATTATTTCATGTTCTGGAAATTTAGAGTTTGATGTCCTGCTGAGTAAATTCTCATTTTATTTATAAGAAATCACAAACTAAATCTCAGTTATTTTGCAATATTTCTATTTTTTTAACCCCTGGATGGATCTCATTTGTTCTTTTTTTTTTCCTCCACAGGAACTTAGATCAGCTAGAGACAAAGATCCCCCCCCTTCTCATGCAGTTGTGTCCAACAGAGTTCCATATCCAATCAAGCATGCTGGTGGAAGCGATGCAGAAAGATCAAGGCGAAGATGATTGTCACAGATTCAAAGATTAATAGTTTGTGCAAGTTCAAATTATTTTGTAGCATAATTCTTATTTAGCTTACTTAGAAATATTCACGCGAATTCAATGTGCATATGTTACTTTTTCTCCCCCCTTCTGGACAGTCCCCATTTTGCTCTTACAGTTCAAATGAGTGATGTAAATATGAATTCATATTTGAATATGTGATATCTCAGCTTGCTTGTCATGATTATCAGAACCTTTTTGGTGATTTTGATAATGACCTGAAGGATATTTTAGCGCTTTTTTCAGCATTCTGGCAGTTAGATGACATTGTTTGTCAAAAGAATCAACATCACGACTACTTATTGAAAGTGCAAGCAGATCTGTTAATCGTCTAGCTTAAGTAAATTTATGATCCTTCATCTTGCTACTTGCTGCAGCCACCGACAGTTATTTGATTCGCTTATTACGTAAGATATAGTGTCACGTTTGACTCCAAGCACCCTGCAGGTTTTGTCAATGGAGATAGCTGGTTTTTTAAGGGACAAAGAAAGGATCAAACAGCTTCATAATTCAGCCAGATAGCGCCACCAAAGGTAAGCAACATATTTGTAACAAATACAATATGCCTTGCTCATCGTGGTAGCAATTCTGTTGCTTTCACTAAGACGTGGATATACATTTATTATTATAATGGTTGTTGCTGTGTCCATGCTGCTACTGTTGCAATTACCCACTTCTAATTCACTAATCACCAGGCCTGCTAATTACTGTTGAGGATGATGGCATCAGCACATATGTTTCTTTATTGCGAGTCAGTGTGCATGTGCAATAATAGATGAAGAAAGTGAAATCCAAATGCTATTGCTGTTAAATAACTATAGAACCGCGTAGGGATGACTGAAAGTTTCAAATTTGAGTCTCTGCAGCTAAAGTTTATCAATAGGGTAAGATATACATAGTGGCGAGCGATGCAGCAGGTCATTAATGGAAAAAAATTTTCCTTAACTAGTTTTTGATGCTGGTTTTCTGAAAATTTTGTAAAATTTCACAACCAACGACTTTGTATAATGTATCGCTACAAAAATCATTTCTAATATTAATAGTAGGGGAAATATTTGATTTTTATGATGAGTATAATAATTACTTCTATTGAATAGTCCACGGCTGCAGATTGATGCGGTTGATTTCTCAAACATCAGGACAACTATGAGAGGAAAAAAACTACTATTCACTTTTATGACACTAGTGGTGGGATCGTGGGTTGGACTTTCCAAAACATAAATAAGCTTTCTTAAAATTGTCAATTCTGTTATTAAAACACCATTGAATTGCAGTAAATAAAGTACTCCTGGAGTACTTCAGAAGTTTTTTCCCATGCCACATGGTGAGCATTGAGTGCATCCCAATCAAAGACATTGGCAATATCTCGTGCAATAATAAAAAAAAAATCATATGTTTTCCCACAAGTAGAAATGGAACAAAACATGATCGTGTCTCATTATTGCCCTAGTAAATATATATTAAAATAAATAAATAAATAAAGCTTGTATTCTCATTTGGTTTACCCTCAAGCAAAACTAGAATTTCATTTCATCATCCACATGAGAATTTTAGATTGTTTTATTCGAATCAATTGAATTATCATTAGTATAATATGTTAGAAAAATATAGAAAATAGTACTGTGTATATAGAACGAATTGTGTAATTCTTAGTTTTGTGCGTGAGTAATTTCATTGTCCTTTAGGAATTTTGTTCCCACTATTTGACAATTCTTTTGAGGATTCACAAAACTATTTGAGAGTAAAGATAAAATAAAATCAATAACCCTCCCAAAATATATACAGAAATTTATAGACTGACCAATGAAATTTATAGACTGACCAATGAAGAGACATGTCCATTCTGGAATAGAACGTTAAATTGTAGTTTCAGTTTTAGAAGGAAATTGACTTTTGCCATGCAAAATAAAAAATAATAATTATTATTATTATGCAGAGAAATAAAAATAAAATTTGGACTTAACAAATAGTCCAAGTCCAAGTCCAATCTTAGATTAATATTATATATATATATATATATATTAATCCCCCACTTAATTAGAAAAGAGAATAAATAAATAGTCCACTAATAATTATTATTATGCATAGAGTAGGTATCTTTCGATTTAAACCCACTTTTAGTACAAACATTTCAAAATCTCAATGAAATTGATAGTTCTAAACGATTAAACCACAATTTCTTTATACCAAGATCGGAAATATTGTACACATAAATAATACAAGAAATTTCTGATATATTTACCGTGAGCTTTAGCACCAAAATTATGGCCTTGTGCTACCTGCTGAATTCATGAACACTTACAAAAGTTTATTTACCAACTTTTGATTGAAGCGGCACCACTTCTTGTGTTCATATAGGTAAAGTTTTCCTTGAAATCTTAAATTTTAGATTTCCTATTTCTTGATTGATCCAAGATTCAACTTCATCAAGAATAATTAAATTTAGCCTCATGTTACTTAAGTACTATGTATCCCAGTGCTCGAAACTGTCACTTGCAACAACTTGTTATTACCTATTAAACCTTTAAAAATTGTTGAACAATGATAAAGTTAAGGTTCATATTGTAAGTGACAAGTCACAATAGCTTAAGACCTATTTCATAGGATGTGCTCTTTACCATGTCTCTCGAGAGTCCTTTAGTTAATGGGTCAGCTAAATTATTTCCAGACTTAATGTAGACAATTGTGACTATCCCATCAGTCATCAGATATCATTTGTATAACATATTCATGTCGTAATGCAATATGTCTAGATTTTCCATTATAAATCTTGCTAAAAGCTATAGACATAGTTGCTTGACTATCACAGTGTAAAGAGATCGCTGGCATAGGTTGTGGCCACAATTTAATATCTAACATGTTTCTTAGCCATTCCGCCTTTTTACATGCCGCAGCTAAAGCTATAAACTCAGATTCCATAGTGGAATGAGTTATACATGTTTGTTTTTTAGATGCCCAAGATATAGCTCCTCCACCCAATGTAAAGATCCAACCAGAGGTGGATTTATTATGATTTATACTAGTTATCCAACTAGCATCTGAATAACCTTCTAATACTGATGGAAAACCATTATATGTTAAAGCTAAAGCTTTAGTTCTTTTAAGATAACCAAAAATTCTTGCAATAGCTTTCCAATGTTCAGTACTAGGATTATAAGTATATCTTGAAAGTTTACAAACAGCAAAAGCAATATCAGGTCGAGTGCAATGCATGACATACATTAAACTACCAATAGTACTAGCATAAGATAATTGACTAACAGACCAGCCTTCATTATCTGTTAACTTATTTGAAACATCATATGGGGTATTAAATTCTTTAATTCCCAAATGACTAAATTTGGAGAGAATTTTATCAATATAATGCTCTTGGCTCAAAGCAAAATTTCCATCATATTACTTAACATTGATGCCTAAAATTGTATCAACCTCTCCCAAATCTTTCATTTTAAACTATGATGTTAAATATTTCTTGGTGTCATTTATTCCTTGCATATTAGTTCCTATAATTAGCATGTCATCTACATAAAGACATACTATTACTCCATAATCCTTTGTGAACTTAGAATAAATGCACCTATCTGCTCCATTATGACAAAAACCATGTGATAAAATGACACTATCAAATTTTTCATGCCATTGTTTAGGAGCTTGCTTAAGTTCATACAAAGACTTAATTAATTTATAAACTTTCCTTTCATTTCCAGGAAGTATAAACCCTTTAGGTTGGTCCATATAAATTTCTTCATCAAGATCACCATTTAAGAATGTTGTTGTAACATCCATGTGATGAATATAAAGCTTATATATTGTAGCTAATGCAAAATAATCAACTGGAGCATAGGTATCAAAATAATCAATACCTTCTTTTTGTTTAAAACCCTTAGCTACTAGTCTTGCTTTAAAAGTTTGTAATGAACCATCTGTATTATATTTCCTATGAAATACCCATTTACAACCAATTGGTTTAGTACCAAAGGGTAAATTAACTAATACTCATGTTCCATTTGAAAGAAGAGAATCCATTTCATCATTTACTGCCTCTTTCCAGAAAGTAGAATCTCTTGAAGCCATAGCTTCAGTGTATGTTTTAGGATCTTCTTCCAAATGTAAAACCATAGGTATTTTATTTAACACTTCATCTCTACTTCCTTCAACTAAAAATACTATTGCTTGAGAGGATATAAAATCTGAACTGAAATTCTTTTCTTTTCTCATTCTTTTACTTCTCCTAGGTTCACTAGGAGATAAATTTTCGATTCGTTTACCAGTTGATTGCTGATTCAAATTCATGGAATTATCAAGTATTATTGGAGGTAAAATAGCTTCATCTATTTGAGGATTAATATTTGAATCTCCAACAAATTTTGTTTCCATGAATTCTACATCTCTAGATTCCACAATTACGTTAGAATCTAAATCTAAAAGCCTATAAGCTTTTGAATTTTCAGCATATCCTACAAAAATACTTTTAAGAGCTCTTGGACCTAACTTGGTTCTTTTAGGATCCGGAACTCTATAATAAGCTATTCAACCCCATACTCTTAAATAATTCAAATTTGGCTGTCTACCTTTCCATGCTTCATAGGGAGAAATCTTTGTTTTCTTTAATGGAATCCGATTATGTACATGACATGCCGTTAATAAAGCTTCTCCCCATAATTTCATAGGTAATTTAGAATGTAAAAGCATGGAATTAATCATATCCACCAAGGTTCTATTTTTACGTTCAACCAAACCATTTTGTTGTGGGGTGTAGGGAGCACTGGTTTGATGAATTAATCCATTTTCTTCACAAAAATATGAAAATTCGTATGGAAAATATTCACCTCCACGATCACTACGTAGGATTTTTATTTTCTTTCCCAACTGATTTTCAACTAATGCTTTATAACACTTGAACATATCAAAAGCTTGATCTTTTGTTTTCATCAAATATACAAATGTAAATCTTGAATGATCATCTATAAAAGTAATAAAATATTTGTTGCCTCCTCTTGTTAAATGACCATTTAATTCACATATGTTAGAATGAATAAGTTCAAGTAATTATGTATTCCTCTCATTCTTTGGAAAAGGCTTCTTAACCATTTTTGCTTGTATACAGATTTCACATTTTTCTGGTTTATTATTTTCACATGTTATCAATTTATGTTTAGACATAAAATTTATTGATCTAAAATTAACATGTGATGCCATAAATTTAAAGAAGACTCAAGCAAATAAATAGAAATAATAACTGTATTAATACTTAATTTGAACATGTCATCACAAGAATATCCTTGTCCAACAAATACACCATTTTTAGAAAGAATAATTTTTTCTGCTTCTAAAAAAACCTTTAATCCTTTCTTAGACAATAAATTTGCAGAAACTAAATTCTTCCTAACATCAGGAACATGGAAGACATTCATTAACACCAATTTTCTGCCATAAGTAAATTGGAGTTCAACAGTCCCTTTGCCATGCACTTTTGCTGTGTCATTGTTGCCCATCAAGATCTTTTCATCACTTGAAACAGCTTCATAATGCTTGAATAAATTTCTGTCATTGCAAATGTGCACTGTAACACCAGAATCATACCACCAATTTGTTGTTTTGTTCATCATTGTCATGTTGCATTCTGTTATCATACTTATATTTAAACCAGCAACCATGAC
Organism: Mallotus japonicus; assembly: GCA_949634005.1. NCBI lineage: Eukaryota > Viridiplantae > Streptophyta > Magnoliopsida > Malpighiales > Euphorbiaceae > Mallotus > Mallotus japonicus. The sequence goes on from CATIWK010110063.1 coordinate 13,187, forward strand.
AATTATTTCTGCAAGACTTGGTGGTTTTTCAACAACATTAGCCTTCTTCTTATTACCAGCATTCTCTTCCATCTTCAATTTCTTATAGAACCTGCATTCTTTCTTAAAATGGCCCTTTTTACCACAGAAAAAACATGACTTGTTTTTCTTATTATTTACAGAATTCTCATTTGACATTTCAGCATGCTTCCTCTTAAAACCAGATTTATTTCCTGGTTTTCCAAACCTCTTGGTGCTAGACTCAATATTATTCACTTTAGAACCAGATTGTAAAGCAAACTTGTTATAACGAAAATGAGTTCCTTCTTCAATTCTAATATGCTTTACAAGTTGATCTATAGTGAAATCTTCAGAAGTGTGTAAAAGTTTTTTCCTATAATCATTCCAAGTGGTTGGCAATTTTGCAATCACAGCAGCCACTTGTAATGGTTCAGACACTTCAATTTTCATATCCTTAAGTCTAGATACCAAAACAAGCAATTCATCTACTTGGTCCATGACAGATTTATCATCCAACATTTGAAACTCAAAAAATTTCATACTTAAGAATCTGTCCGTACGTTATTTTTCAGACGTGTATTTGTTCTCCAATGCAGTCCAGATTTTCTGTGGGGACTGAATTGAACGAAATAGGTCATAAAGTCTATCAGATAATGAATTCAGAACGTATCCCTTGCAGCGTATTTCATCTTCTGTGCGTTTCTTGTGAGATACTTTGATATCTTCATTCTCTCCCTTAGACTGTTCTGGAATTGCTGGTGAATTCGGACTCAATAAATAAGCAACTCCTAGTTCTGTAAGTAGAAAAAATAATTTGTCCTTCCAACGGGTGAAGTTAGTTCCATCAAAACGATCTAGTTTGAATACATTAGGATTGAACATCTTGTTAACCACAGAATCAGTAACAGTGTCCATTGTACAAAATTCCTAAAGATTGTTAGAAAAATATAGAAAATAGTACTATGTATATAGAACGAATTGTGTAATTCTTAGTTTTGTTCGTGAGTAATTTCACTGTCCTTTAGAAATTTTGCCCCCACTATTTGGCAATTCCTTTCAGGATTCACAAAACTACTTGAGAGTTAAGGTAAAATAAAATCAATAACCCTCCCCAAAATATATACAGAAATTTGTTGACCGACTAATGAAGAGACATGTCCGTTCTGGAATAGAACGTTAAATTGTAGTTTCAGTTTTAGAAGGAAACTGACTTTTGCCATGCAAAATAAAAAAAAATAATAATTATTATTATTATTATGCAGAGAAATAAAAATAAAATTTGGACTGAACAAATAGTCCAAGTCCAAGTCCAATCTTAAATTAATATTATATATCTAATGTGAGCCTATTGTAGGTTCATGGAGCTCTTAATGCTCTTGTTATGGTCTACAAGAATTAGACTTATATACACTTTAAAAGTTTATCAAATAAACAATGTGGGATTATGCATGTCTCTTCCTCTTAGCTTTTCTAACTATTCCAACATAATATAAATATAAAAAAAATAAAATTCACTAGAATTTAATAATCATTTCTTTTTTTTTTTTTGTATTGCAAAAATTATATACATGATTTTTTCTATTTATAAAGCAAATCCATATTACGAGTCCAAAAATCTGCTTATTATATAATTATATATTTTTCTTATTAAATTCAAATTCTTTTAGAGTGTGTTTAAATGCAAGCATTTGATTTAAAATTTTAGATTTTAAATACTGAATCTCAAATCCAAGGATTTCAAATAACATGTAATTATGTGTCATTTCAAATCCTTATTAAATGAGATATTAAATTTATTGTGGATTTGTTTCAAATCTTCATAAATATAAATTCATATAGTTCATAAACAAGAGATTTGATTGAAATTCAAATTTATGCTCAAATTCCTTACATCCAAACATAGCATTAGTGTAATAACATGTTGAATATTAAAATTATTTAAAGAAAAAAGTAAATTTGAAATAAAATTATATATGATAAAATATAAACATATATTTTTCCTATTGAACTTGACTTAAATATAATCAATTAAAGTTGAGTAGAAGAAAATAATTGCCTGTAAAAATTCAAATTTTGTCTCCCTTCTTCCGTTAAAAACAATTGTCTAAAAAGAAATCATTTACTTCAAATTCTTTAGAAAATTTAAATTATAATATAAATTTTGATTTTTGATGGAAATAAACTCACTTTTTTTGGATTAAATGAATAATGCAGCATAACAAACACAGGTAATATTTTACTTTCACATCAACTCTTAAGATTTACTATTTTTTAATATTTTCTTAAGTTTTGATCTTTCAAATATTAATAATAAAACTACATATTTAATTATAATTATTTGCTAATTTTACTCATTTTTATTTCAGTTGGGTGCTATATTATTTATTATAAGTTAAATTATTTATTTAAGTTTAAATATTAAATTAAATTTAGTTAAAAACTAATTTATTTTTTTAATTAAAATTGAAATTAATTTATGGTTTTAAACAATTAAGGCTGTACTGTAGTTGTTAACATCGCAAGAACAACCAGCAAATCCTCTGCAACGAACACGTGTCATCACCACCACTCCACTTCACTCCACTCCATTTCCTTCGCTCTTTAACCCGCCATAAAGTCCAAAATTACAATCTATCTCTCTCCCTCTTTCCTTTTCACTTTCGGCGACTCGCATCGCATTCGCATCCATAATAATAATAATAATAAATTACATAAACATTCTCTCATTAAAAAAAAAAAAAAAAAAAAAAAAATCCACGCACTACAGATCTCTACCTCAGATACAGCGACCTGAATCGGCGGTGGCCGAGACATGGATGAGAAGCTGATAGCGAGGCTGGAATCGGCGGTGTCCAGATTAGAGGCGCTGTCGATTTCCGCTGGTGGCGCTGCTGGAGCTGACGTTCCACCAGCATCGGATCCGTCGATTCTAGCGTTTGATGATTTTACTGGACAGTACTTAGCTAGGGTTTCAAATGCTGCTGACAAAATTGGAGCTGGACAGGTTTTGGATGTTTCAAAGATTGTGCAAGAAGCTTTTGCCGTTTTAAAAGACCTTCTTATCAAGGCTAAGCAATCTCAGGTGTTTTTTTTTTTTCAAATCATCATCATCATCATTATTATTATTATTTCTCCTCTTAATTTAATTTGATTTCTGTTTTCTATATACATTATGAGGTGGTTTTATAGGGAAATTATGTTAATTTAATTCGGATTATTGGTGTGGTTTATATAAATATTTTGGATCTTAATGTGTATGTGAGGCAACTGATCTATTTTGCATTTTGTGGTACTATTTCTTTATTTATTTTTGGATGACAGCTTTGAAAATTTCATGGGAATATTGAGTTGCATAGCCAATGCTTGATAGTATTGTATATTGATGTTGTTCTAATTACTGAATTACAAGTATAGAATTGGTTGTGTTTTATGACTTTCTTTTCTGTTGTGTGCAAAGGATTTTCGTGATGTTAAATTGTTTAATTTTAATTGATGCAGAAACCTGACTTTGCTGGGCTGGCTGAATTTCTCAAGCCATTGAATGATGTTATAATGAAAGCAAATGCGATGACAGAGGGTAGAAGATCTGATTTCTTCAACCACTTGAAGTCTGCTGCTGACAGTCTCACAGCTTTAGCATGGATTGCTTATACAGGAAAAGATTGTGGTAAGCGAATGTTGCAGTTGCTTTTGTGTTTTGATAGCATTTAAGGTTTGTTCTTTTACTTTTTTTTTTTCTTATGAACTTTAATATGTGTTTCTCTTTCTTGTTTAAGGTATGAGCATGCCTATTGCACATGTTGAAGAAAGTTGGCAAATGGCTGAGTTTTACAATAATAAGGTATTTCATGTTTTACCGGACCCAGCAACTCCTCTTAGGGAACTTGCACTTTGGAGATATAATTTTAGTACTTAAGGCATAGGGAAAAAAAACCTTACCCTCTGAATTATTGGCAAGTATTCTTATAAATTAAAAGCTTGCTAATAATCCTGTTAATTGTATTTCTCTAATTTTGTTCTGCTTAATACTTCGGCATTGATGTATATTATTGTTAAGCTTGTTTCACTAGTCCAGATAGTCACTTAGACGAATAATAGGAAAAAGAACTTGAAGAGTTACCATTAATGTGAATATTGATAATTAATACTTACATTGCAATGTGCTTTACTTCTGTAATATATGGTTGCACATGAGAACAATTTATTTATTCTGAAGTAAAACTAAATTTACTTTCTTGTTGCCGGTATCTTGCATTTACTTTTAGATTCTTGTGGAGTACAAAAGCAAAGACCCAAATCATGTTGAGTGGGCCAAAGCGATGAAAGAACTATATTTACCCGGTTTGAGAGATTACGTTAAGAGCCATTTTCCCTTGGGCCCAACATGGAGAGTTGTCGGAAAAGTACCAGCTTCTGCTCCATCTAAAGCTCCTGCCCCAAGTGCTCCTGCTCCCCCACCTCCTCCACCATCATCTCTCTTTGGTGCTGAATCTTCCCAACCTTCGTCATCAAAGCCAAAACAAGGGATGGCTGCTGTTTTCCAAGAAATTAACTCAAGCAAGTCTGTCACTTCAGGTACTTGCACTTCTGAATGTATAAAAACTTCTTTTTCTTAACTGTGTTTATAGGGCTGTTCTAACATAACTTTCTCCTCCTAGGTCTGAGAAAGGTTACAAATGATATGAAGACAAAGAACCGTGCAGATAGAACTGGTGTCGTTGGTGTTGCTGAAAAAGAAGGCCGTGCTAGTACACCTGCTTTCTCCAAGGCTGGACCTCCAAAACTTGAGCTTCAAATGGGTCGTAAGTGAGTATGCTACTTCATTCTTCTGGTTTTCGTTGTTTATGAGGTATCATGTTTGTAGTGACATATGATGTATATTTGAACTGCCCCTTCTTTTTTGTGCAGGTGGGTTGTGGAGAATCAAATTGGAAGGAAGAATTTAGCAATTGATGACTGTGATTCAAAACAGTCTGTTTATATTTATGGATGCAAAGATTCTGTTTTGCAGATTCAAGGTAACTTTTGATTGTCTTAGGCTTATAAGCATTTCACCTTATTCACTCTAAGCATATGTTAACTTGTCCCATGGTATGTGAATCTATAGCTCTATTTATATTACTGTTTAGAACACCTTAGCTATCTTATTTTGATTTTGTCAATTTGCAGGGAAGGTGAATAATATAACAGTCGACAGATGCACTAAGATGGGAGTTGTATTTACGGTTAGTATGAAAGATCTTAAAAATGAAAAAAGGGTGGGAAATAAGTGCTTCTACTTGATAAATAGGATGATGACTTTTTCCATACTCTCAACTTGATAAACAGGATGTGGTGGCTGCTTGTGAGATTGTTAATTGCAGTGGTGTTGAGGTGCAATGCCAGGTACTTATTTTCCAAATTTGGATGTATCTAAATTCTAAAATATTAATCATATTTGGATGCTGCTAATGTTATGATTATTCTGGAATAGATAGGCATTGATTATTGGTTTATGAAATGAAATACTAGTGTAACTAAGAGAGATCATCCAAAATTTTTGATGGATTCTAGGGTTCAGCTCCAACAATTTCTGTGGACAACACAGGAGGCTGCCAATTGTATTTGAGCAAAGATTCTCTGGGAGCATCCATAACTACTGCCAAGTCAAGTGAAATCAATGTTTTGGTACCTGGTGCTGAGCCTGATGGTGACTGGGTAAATATCAAATTTTTACTCTGTTTTCTCAAAGGTTTTGGTTGATAATCAACACCCCATTTATCGTCGAGAAATTACTTTGATTTTCCAGATCACTGAGCCTTCTTTTTTTAATCTGGGTCTGGTTTATGTATCTTTAGTTTGGGATGCATGAAATCTCACATGCTCGTTAACAGCAGCTTGAGTTGTACAAGTAACTGGAGAAGCTGGCATTTATACTGAATGTAGATATCATTTCAAATGAATGCTATATGCACACTACTGTCTCCTGCTACAAAAGTTGTCATAAACATACACAAAAATAGGCTCCCACAGATATCTAGGCAGCATATAGCAAATTTTGGTATTCAATAACGATACTTTTGGCAAGTTTGAAAGATCAATTTTTAATGGCTCTCTCATCGCTATCGAGTTGGAAAAATTTCTGGCTAGGATCATACAATTGAAGACCTATTGGTTGTAACTGCTGATTGTAGAATGGATTTCTATTGTTCTCTGTCAATTAATGTGGTACATAGAGTTGTTACTTGTGATATGAACAGAGAAATCCTGAATTAGTCTGCCTTTCTTTTGTAGGTGGAGCATGCTTTGCCACAACAATACATTCATGAATTCAAGGATGGGCACTTTGTAACTACTCCAGTTTCCCACTCTGGAGGTTAATGAAATCTTATTGCCGAATCAGGTTTCCAGTTTCATATTTTTGCTTTCTAGGATGGCTCAGGGGTGGTTTCAACACAGTTTATTTATTTTTCTATCTTCTCAATTCATTTTCCTGTGGATACATGGTTGTGACACATCATCCATGCTGTTGGTTATTTCTCATGTTTTTATTCCTTGGGCATAACCAACTGGTGGATGGTGAATTTTTTCTTTTTCTTTTTTTTTTTCCTGTTGTCTTGTTGTGAGGGGTTTCTGACTGCGATTGTGTTGTAATGAGAACGAAGTTTTGTATTATTTTACTCTTTGAAGGTTTTTTCATTTATATGATTTTTCTAATTTCAACCTGTTTTGCTTTGTTGATGAAACCAATATTTTCCAAAGCTGAGCCTGTCACCATCATGGAAATTTTGGATTAGAATTCAAGAAGTTAAAGGACATGTGGTTTCTTGATGCAGATGCATTACTTCAAAAGAATTTGATGGAACACGTGAAAGAGATTAATTGGTAAGAGAGGTTGATTGATACCGAAAGAACCAATAAACCGACTATTCGTGGTTAATGCGGATTGTAGGGGATTGATTGATTGTTATTTATGGCTTCATTTAGTTTGTGTATGGTGTTGTTATATACTCCCTCTTGTTCTTTTTTAGTACTTATTTCACATGAATTAAGAAAAAATATTTAATAGGTTTAATTATAGGAAAAAAACAGCTAAATGAGATTAAATTATTCTTTTTTAGATATATTTAAAATTTATTACTTATTACTGGAAAAATAATTGTGGCACATTCTTTTATTCCACAAAAACAATGCAAAACCAATTAATATAGATAAGGTTAACACAAAGATAAAATAGAAAAGAAAAAATTAATGTTGTATTGGATGTATAAAAGTGATAAATAATTGGAATTTTTTTTTTATTTCCCAAAAAAAAATAATTTTTTTATTTAAAAAAGTGACAATTAGTTTGGGGAGAAAGTAGTAATTTTAGGTTGTGGACCGTTTCTTCGGGGGTAAAATAAGTCCAAGATTGTGAATGAAAATGGTCATTTCACTTTAAGTTCATTTGAAATAGTAATCCATTATCCTAATAATAGGAATGGCTCATTCTCACCCATAGATAATGAACTTTGATTTCCTGTTAATAGGGTGAAATTAGTGAAATTAAAACTAATTATGGTTAAATATTTAAATATTGTCATATATTATTTAGAATTTATAAATAAAAATATATAAATTAATAAAAATAATTATTAAAATGTTTGAAAAAACATTTATTAAAAAATAAATAATTATTATAAAATTATAACAATATTTTAGTAAATAAATAAATATTTTTAAAAATATTTTTTATAATAAATATTTATAATATTACTTTAATATATAAAAATAATTATAATGTTAATTTGTATATATAAAAAATAATTATAAAAGTATTTTAAATGATAAATGATGTTGATTTTCATTTCTATTTTATAGAAAACTAAGCATGTTTAGTTTTGGAAAACAATGCTTGTTTTCTAGAAATTTTTTTCAAGAAAACTAAAAAATGAAATTTATTGTTTAGTTGTGGTATTTTCCTAATTTAGAAAACTAGAAAACTATTTTCTATATTTTCTAAATTATAACTAGTATTGGAAACAAATAAAAGATGTTTTCTAATTAAAGCAATGTATTTTCTATGACGTTAACTAAGTATTTTTTTTTTTGTGAGGATTTTTGCACTCATTCTTTTGATAATTGCACTCCACTTTGACTTTATTAATTGTTCAAATGACTTAACTATCCTTAATTTAAAATAATTATGGACCTTTCACTGTTGATATTAACCCAAAAAATTATGTAATTCATATAGATAAAAATCTAATAACTTCAATATAAATAATTTATTTTGATTTAATAATTTTTATATTATAATCACTAAGAATTATTTCTAACTTTATTAACTAGTTATGTTATTTTATTTTGTGTTCTAACTTATATAGTTAGAATCTTAAAAATAGTTATATTTATTTGCTAATTTAATTATATAATATACATTTTTAGTTTTTAATGCTTTAATGCTTTTAAGTGTTTATACAAATGATATTTACATTTTAAAAAAGAATCGATGGTAAATTTAATTTTGATTTTTTCAATTAATTCTTTTTTTTAAATAAAAGTGATAGGATATAATATTAAAAATATTATATGTATTGAAAAAATTAATCTAAAATAAAATAATTGAAAATACATTAAATGTATTTTTTTTGAAAAATAGAACTAATTAAGCTGATATAAATTGATAAAATATTCTTTTTAGTTATTTTATTTTACATGAATTTTTTCAATATATAAAATAGTTTTTTTTATTATATCCTGTCATTTTTATTTATAAAAATTGAATGGAGAAAATTAAAATTAAATTCACTGCAGATTTTTAAAGAAAATGTAAATATCATTTCCATAAACACTTAAAAGCAATAAACAATTAAACATTAAAAATATATACTGCATAATTAAATCATAAAATAAATAATACTATTTAAATAAAATTTTAACAATATAAGTTGAACACACAATAAAATAACATAATAAATTAATAAAATTTATACATAATCGTGAGTTATTATAATATAAACACTATTAAATTAAAGTAAATTATTTGTATTAAAATTATTAGATTTTTATTATGTATGAATAATTAAATAATTTTTTGTGGAAAGTATACAATCATTAGAAATTCATTTAAATTGATAATAAAGTCAAAATGGAGTGCAGTTATTAAGAGAATGAGTGCAAAAATCTCTACTCATTTTTTTTCTCTACCTAACGTTTCTTTCTCTCAGCCTCTTCTTCTTCCTTTCCACTCTCATCTTTTTTTTTTTAATCAATCTACTTCTCCTCTTTCTTGATTTTGAATATTACTGAGTAAACAGAGATCATCACTTATAGGTACGTATTTTTTAATCAAATCTGATTATTTATATTTATTCATGGATGATTTTATATGTATAATTGTTTATGTCATCACTGATTTTTCTTTTGACATATATTATATGATTGTTCATGTCATCACTAATTTTATCCTTTTGTCAAAGGATTTTCAATGATTTTTCTTTTCTAGTTTTATTAGGGTTTAAAACCCTTAATTAGCACTATATTAGGCAGACTCAACCTAATATTGTTCTCTCAAAATCAAAGCCAGAATCTTCCTCCATTATCATTCTTCAATCTTTGTTCTTGAATTCCGTTCTCATTCGCGCCTTTTCAATCCGAACCCACAAAATCTTGCATACCCTTTTGTGTCCTAATCTCCAAGAAACCAAATTCTGTGAACCCAAAATCCTTCTAAAACCCAAAACCTCTATAATGGCTTGTGTTGTTACCTTAAAGGAACTTGCTTGTTTTCACCATATTGATCGTGAAGTTTATGCTAGATTAGTGATTGATTTAGGTTTGGATCCTAATTAATTTATCCAAGAAAAGTTTTGCCTTTTGGTATTGGCTTGAAAGAAAAGGTTATACAGATTTTATCAACAACATGTTACTCTTGCCTGATCAAGAGTTTAAAGGTATAGCCTTGGAGGCAATTATTTGTTTAGATTGTTTGAACAAAGATTGGTATATTGCTACAAGTTCTTCTACTATTGATAGAACTATCTCATTACCAATTATGTGTAAACTTGTTAGCCAAGATTTCGCTATACATGGAAAATTTCTTGAATGATGTGTGTGATAGGGTGTTTTTTAATATAGTTCCAAGGAATTTGATTAATGGATTTCAAGTTAAACTTGCATTGGTTAATGGGTTTTAGATTCCATATGGCTAACAAACAAACTATATATATATATATATACTTGTGCAAAGCCCTTTTTATATTAAAAAAAAACTTGGTATTGAGCAAATTTATTAAATGTAGCAACCAGTTGAAATCAAAGTTGCTAGCAATATATATATATATATATATATGCAAAGCCCTTTATATATATATATATATATATATATATATAAATTGGTATTGAGCACATTTATTAAATGTAGCAACCAGCTGAAATCAAAGTTGCTAGCAATTTTATTAAATGTAGCATGGGTTTTGTTTTTTTTTTTTTTTTGTTCTTTTTGGATAGAATGAATGTTCTTTTTTGCACATCAACATGTTTTCTCTTTTTTTTTTGGTCCTAATAGTTTTTGCTATAACTATTGTTCCTATTTGTGTTATAATAACTGTGTCATAATGACATTGGAATTATTATTTATTATTTTGATTATCATATTTTATTACTTTAAAATATTTTTTTTATATTGACGTATATAAATGGGGAAAGAATGGAAATAGTGAAGATGCCAAAGATTGGTCCGAAAATAATGAGAATGCATTTCTATCAATTCTATATGAACGAGTTAAAAAAGATCCGAATGGTGCGCCTATTTTTAAGCCTAGTGATTGTCTAGAAATGGATGATGAGTTATTTTTGGTAACTGGAGAAAGTTATGGAATTGAGAGACTAAAAGGAAAGTACAATAGGCTCCGAACCAAACATAGATGTTTCTCTGAACTATTAGAGCACACAGGTGTTACTTATGGTTCAAGTTCAAATGCTGTATTTGCTGCAGATAGGGCTGTGCAAAATCCAGCCGACCCGAATATCCGCACCTAACCCGAACTGACCCGTATCGGTTCGGTTTCTATTTCTAAAAAATTCGGGTATTTCGCGGGTAACCGACCCTCCGAAAACCCAAAAATTTGTTTAATATATATATATATATATATAGTTGAAATATTCCAAATATGCATTTGAGGTGAAGTGGTGAGGGCTTTTAATTCCAATTTTGGAGGTTGCTGGTTCGAATCCAAGGTTCACATTTAATGTTTTTTGCTTTACTTTCAAAATAAAATGGTGAAAAAAGGGGATTGCTGGGACTTGAAACCGCGTGGCCAAGAAATAAAGACGCGCGCCCCACTGTTTGGCCACCAAATATTCACGTTGTCTTCTTTTCTATTATTATTTATACGGTTAACCGAAACAAAATTGACACCCGACTAATATTTTCGAAAACCGCTCGATTTTGAATTATTGAAAAATCTTCTACTTGAACCAGCCCGAACTCGGCCGATGCTCTGCCCTAGCTGCAGAAGATGTTTGGCAAATGTTTAACCAGGTAAGAATTTATTATTATTACATTTAAATGTATAAGATGTAATTATTGTATATGGTCAATTAACTTGATTATAATATATTTAATTGCAGAAGAACAAAATATTTAAAGTATTTAAGAAAAGTGGTTGCAAAAATTATGAGATGCTTGGTCAAGTTTTTAATAAATCTACTGCTACTGGAATGCTTCTACTCAATTGCCTCCTACTTCAGATGATGAGCGCTTAAATGAAGACGAATTTCTTAATGAAGGTGTTCATGTTATAGAGACTGAAAAATCCAAAGGGAAGCGTGCTGCAGATGATTTTATTCCTGGATGTCTATGAGTTAAAAAAGAGTCAAAATTTGAAAAAATAGATTCATGCTTAGAGATGTGGGCATCTTCTTTGAATGCTAGGAAAGAGAGATTTAGCAAAAGCTGAAAAATATAAAGTAGAATGCAACATTGCAACAACTGCACAAATTGACTCCTATTCAATTGATTCAAGCATGGATGCTTTAGAAGCAATGGAAAATATATATGATGTTGCATATATCAAAGCCCTTGAAAAATTCAAAGATGTGGATTGGCGAAGAATGTTTATGAGGATGTCCAATGATAGAAAGAAGGCTTGGCTAAATAGTCTAGGATAAATTTTTCTTATTTTTTACTTTTGGTGACTTGATCTTTATTTGATGACTTTATATATTCTTATATTTTATGGTTGTTTGAATATATAACTATTGACTTATTATTATGTATGTCAAATTTTAAAATTAAATAGTTGAATTTTATTTATAATTTGAGTTTTTTAATTTGAATTTTATTTATTTTATTAAATTTTTTAATTTTAGTTTTTAAACTTTCTTGTATAGGATTAATGCACTATTTTAATAAATTTACAAATATTTTATAAGTATTATAAATATATTTTTTATTTAAACTCTACTATACATAATGGACATATTGATTTTTTAAAATAAGTTGATTTATTAAAATTAATTAAATGTGCATAATTTAATTTTTTTTCCCAAAATAAATAAATTTAATAATAATCACAATCATATGAATCATAATAATAATAATAATTAATATATTAATTAAAAATTATTATAGTAAATTTCACTAAAAATAAAACCTATGAAAAACTGAAAAATGAAAATTAACAAATAAACTTGATTTTCAATTTTCTGTTTTCTATTTTGGAAAATGGAAAACTGAAAAACAAAGAAAAGGAGAAGAAAACTAAAAAATAAAAATAAAAAATATTTTCCAAAACTAAACATACCCATTTTTAAATTTTTATTTTTTTCCTATTTCTTCTAATTTCAATTTTTATTCCGGATAGCATGAAGCAAACACCCTTAAATACTTGTTTTCATGTGACAAGAATGGTGTATGTGTACCATTTTAGACAACTGGAATCAAAGGATATTATTTTAGGCAATCAGTTGTGCCTTGTGCGCGACGAATGGGCTTCAGTACTTTAACTTTTACTGTCTGGCGGAAACTTTTTGCTTCATCGCTCCAACTTTTCTCATCTAATTGAGAGTTGAAACTTCGGTGGTGAGTCGCAGTCCAAGGTCCTGAACCTATTCTTTTGTGCTGCCTGCAACTACAAGTGGGTAATGATGCTATGTATAGGCGTTGCACATTTTTGGCCCCAGCATGTTCAGGGCTGATCACAGGGTCCTCTCTTACATTACATATGTAGAATGACCGCTACAATATATGAAACTTTCCTCTTGTCAGGCTGAAACAGGATTGACGTGCAATGTACCCAAAAGAAGCTAAAAAGAATCATACCACGACAATGTTAAAGCTTAATTGTTTCCAATGAGACTAATTCTAGTATTCTGTTTATCCCAAAGAGCAGTAACAAATTAACACTTAATGTTTCTCGCTTTGTTACTTGATGTTATGGCCGGAAATATATTGGGCAACAATACATTGCTATTTGCTACCATGAAACAACAGAAGTCCATGTAAGGAGGGCGGTTGGGGATATTGAATGAAAATGATACCCATTTTGGAGGGTCACTTTTAGAAAGTTGTTGTGAGACAAAAAAATTAATTATGATTCTGATTTTCAAAACTATAGTAAGTTCCGGGCCAACCACATAACATGGGGCATTTCAGAAGAGAAAGCGACTTCCTTTGGTCGTATCTTTGGCTTCAAGTTCACGTGCGTGTGCCGTGCAATGGTGCGGTAGAGTTTTTAACCATTCCTTCTTCGTCGTCACGTCCGGGATAGAATTTTGCACCAAAAATGTAAAATATGACATGTTTAACTATTGATTACTATGGTTTGGAGCCACATTTTTCGTTTTTTCTTAATAACAAGGAAATTAACAATTCATTAAGAGTGTGTTTGGTATAAATGAATTTTATAAAATTTTATGAAATTAATTTGTAAATCTAAATGATGTATGTTTGGTTTAAATGAATTTTGTATGGAATTCATTTGCAATTTCAAATTTTTAAATTTGTAGAATTGATTATAACTAAATCAAATTTTATCAAAATGATTGGAATTTCCAAATGAATTCCATAAATTTTAAATCTATACTTTTAAATGACTAAAATACCTCTCCTTATTTTTATTTTCAAAAACATCTTTATATTTAAAAGGGTATTTTTGACAAAAATTTGAATTTAAGATTTATATTAAACACAATATAACAAAATATGAAATTCATTTCTAATGAATTTCATAAACTATTCATTTAAACCAAACACACTTCATTAATCAAAATTCATTTGCAAATGAATTCCATTTAGAATTCATTTTCAAATGAAATGAATTTTTTGGTGATATTGAACCAAATAAGGGTTAAGGATTTGTTTGGTTCAAATGAATTTCATAAAATTTTGTGAAATTCATTTGCAAATCCAAGTAAATATGTTTGGTTTAAATGAAAACTTCGTAAAATTCATTTGGAATTCTAATTTTTTTTTATTTTGTGCAATTATTTGAAACTAAATCAATTCTTATTAATGAAACATGTTTAGTTGAAATGAATTTGAAATTTATTTGGAAATAAATTCTATTTGAAATTCATTTGGAAATAAAAAGGATTTCTTGGTGGAATTGAACCAAATAAGGGGTAAGAAAATGATTTACACTTTTTTGTACAAATAATTTACCGCATTATAAATGCAAGTAACTAAATTAAAATTAGATATGTCTCTTTGAAATTTGAAGTTAATAATTTTTTTTAGACAACAACACTTGTTAGTACCTCATAAAATCACGACTGTTAGTTGTTAGTGTTAGCAAATGAAGAGATATTAAATCCTAATTAAGGGTGTAAGTTCCACCCATGGAATCAGCCAAGTTATTGAATTCTTACACTTTCATTATAAAATTTATTTTATTATTAGAGAAAATTGAAAATCAAAAACACCTAACCTAAATAAGAAGTCATACTGTAGTCTATAATACTAACCATACCCAAGGCTAATCGGTCTACATTCTACAATTGCGACCTTTCTCACGCTTATATAGATAAATAGATAATTTTTTTTTTTCCTATTAACACTACCAACTTTTAGTCTTTCACACCCATTATATAGAGAGATGTACTAACAATTAACAGCCACTTCTTATGTTGATACTAACATTTAACAACCATACTGTTTAAAAAAAAAAAAAAAAAAGATTGCTACTAGCGACAATGATTATCGTGTTCCTTTTTATTTTTTTTGAAATTTTAATTTTTTTAATTTTTTTTGTTTTTTAGAATTTAAAATCTAAAATATACAAGGATGAATCCGTCGTGTAAGAATTTAAACACTAGTAGTTTATAAATAATTTTTTTAAATAATGTAATTATAAAAAAAATAGAAAGATAAAAGAATAAATGTCGCGAGTAGCAATGTCACTGTAAACATTGCTACTCGTGACACTTAACATTATCCTTAAAAAATAACTAAATCTCTCTTTTTATAATATCGGTATTCATAAATCTTAAAAAAAAAATTGGTATTCATAATTTATTAAATTTTAAATAATCCTCTTTTAATACATCAAACTAAAAAAAACATAAAATACAAGTATAAAATTTATAAATATAAAGTTTATCTTCACAGTAATAAAAACTACAGAAAAACAATAACAAAATTACGCAGAATAAATGTCTTATTAGCCATACTTGTCGGTTGTAAATGAAATCTAATAGGGTCTTGATCACCATCATTATCACCTTCCAATTTTCATGACACCCAATGAAGACATTTAGCACGTATCTGATTTTGGTTTGAAGAGGACTTGCAAGTCTTGTTAAACTTGTTAGAAATTGCCCAGCTGAAATTTCTTAACTAGGTCTATAATCTAGATCCTCTCCACCTCACCTCTCCACCTCCTCAAGGGGTGTGTGTGTGAACACTAGAAGTTTGGGCAACAGTCAGCAAGCAGGTCCCGCTCCACGAGATCATCCATCCATCTTCCAGCTAATTTCTTCTCTTCTTCGTGTCTTATTTTCTATATATAAAAAGCTTTCACCTTTATTACCGTTATAGTACTGAACCCACTTCTCCAAACTCCACCTCCGCTTCACTACACCATTCAGCAAAAAGCACAACCCAAATTCACACACTTCACTTCACTACACATCTACACCGCAAAAAACAGAGATCCAAAGGGAAAAAAAAAAAAAGAAACAGAGAGACTATGGCGTTTTCAAAACTCAACTTTCTCTGTTTCTATTTCCTCCTTTTCCTCCTTCAAGCTTTCAACTTTGCCAGTAAGTTGTTTTCTTTTTTACTTTTTTGGGCTTGTTTCACTGATTACAAGGCACGCTAAAAATTCAGCGCCACCCACTTCAAGACGATGCCCATTTTAAGTTAGGTCCATTCTTTTTGCAAATTCGATTCACTTTTCTTCATTCATTTGCAGGTTCACAGTCCTTTATTGGCGCTAACTATGGTTTAGTCGCCGATAACCTCCCACCACCAGCAGCCACTGCAAAGCTTCTACAATCAACTTCAATACAAAAGGTACGACTCTATGGTGCTGATCCATCTGTCCTTAAAGCTCTTGCAAATACCGGCATCGGTATCGTTATCGGAGCCGCAAATGGCGATATTCCTGCTCTAGCTTCCGATCCTAACTCGGCGACTCAATGGATCAACGCCAACGTCTTGCCTTACTACCCGGCTAGCAACATCATTCTCATTACCATCGGTAACGAGGTCAATAATAATAATTATATTTCAGCTACTCTATATCAATACAGGGACGCTTCCATTATCACTGAACTCAAGCTTTCCTTCTCTGTTCGGGGGACAGGTGGTGTTATCTGGGGATCAGAATTTAATCTCTCAGCTACTTCCCGCAATGCAAAACATGGCGAACGCGCTTAAGGCTGCCTCTCTTGGTGACAAGATTAAGGTCTCAACCGTACATTCGATGGCACTGCTGTCTCAGTCCGACCCGCCATCTTCTGGGTTGATTAACCCGGCTTATCAGGACATCATGAGAGGACTGTTGCAGTTCCAAAGAGATAATGGGTCTCCTCTTGCTATCAATCCTTATCCGTTTTTCGCCTACCAGAGTGACCCCAGACCTGAGACTTTGGCTTTTTGCTTGTTTCAACCCAACTCGGGACGAGTCGACTCGGGTAATGGGATTAAGTACATGAACATGTTTGATGCTCAGGTAATTACTCTAGTTTTTTTAATTAACATACTAAAGTTAAGATTTTTAGGTGTAACAATTATTATATATTTTAATTCAAAGAATATATCCTTTTTTTTTTCTAAAAAAAAAAAAAAAAGTAGAAAGTTTGATCTTTGATGAGAGCAGAGTCCAAAATGGACCATTGATTTGTGAGGTCAGTAGAGACAACAGTACAAAAGACAGGCTACATACGTTGTCGATGTTTTGTGTTACCTCAGTTCTTTGTAGGAGTCCGCCTGCACCAAAACTCACGTTGGGCTTTTATGGTAGGGATTTTTATTATATTAGATTCTAAAGACTTTGGAGTTTACTTTTAAAAGGGCACTTAAATTTTCTATTTACTTTTGGAAGTTAGGTGATAGTGTTAGTATTACGTTAAGTTTTCTTGTACCCATCAGCTTCCCTTCCACTGTCAATGGACTTTCAGAATTATTGATTTTTGACTTATTTTAATATTTTATTGATTTTTTGGGACTATTTTTTTCGGTAAAAAAAATGATCCAATTATATTTTCCATATTTGTATTTTTGTGGTACTTGTCTTGAGACTTCGGCTGCTGTTGTAACCAAGCATAGCAAGCAACTGGTGCAATTAGTTCTTTGATCACTCTAGAGAGGAGTGTAGGGTACACGCATTTGCTTATAATACAAGTCTTTTTTTTTTTTTTTTGGAAATTCTTATAGTACAAGTCACGAAAAGGCATTTGGAACTAATTCCGTGGCCTAATTATATATAGTTACATCTCTTTGCTTTTTTGTTTTGGTTATGAGGTGATAGAGAGCACTAAACTTTGATGTGATTTGTGCACCATGACAAACTGGCCATTTCCACTTGAATTATTGTTGAATAATCAGAAGAGTAAATAAATAGTAAGTAGGATTAAAAGAAAAATTATGTTAATTTGAGCTTGGATGCTGCAGGACCACTATATGGGACCATTATATTGCAAATGTATGTGCATATGAACGTTTGTGGGTACCTTTAATTGCACTGGATCAGTTGCTAATATAGTTTTACCTGTAATTTTTTAGCAATTAAACCTTACTTATTGATTAATGTATAGTTGATAAATCACAAATGATTTGCAGGTGGATGCTGTGCATTCTGCCTTGAACGCAATTGGGTTCAAGGATATTGAGATTTTAGTTGCTGAGACTGGTTGGCCTTACCGTGGTGACAGCAATGAAGTTGGTCCTAGCATTGAGAATGCAAGAGCCTATAATGGCAATTTGATTGCTCACCTTAGGTCATTGGTTGGGACACCACTAATGCCTGGAAAGTCTGTAGATACATACCTCTTTGCAATCTATGACGAGGATTTGAAGCCTGGCCCTTCCTCTGAAAGAGCATTTGGCCTTTTCAAAACGGATCTTTCAATGATATATGATGCCGGTCTTGGGAAGAGCAGCATGGTAAGATCTTTATATTTATGTTTGTAAAGTCTGATAAAACATTCTAGTGAAACTAGTGATTATAGCTTGTTAACATTTTCTAACATGACAGTTCAACTCTAATTAAGAAAATTAGATGATTATCGAATGATATTTATTGTATATTTTTGAAAACAATTATGAAAAATTTGTGTTTTATTAGGACTTTCCTCTATCACCAATGTTTTTAGCTCAAACTTTTGGAAAATCTATGTTTTTGTGTTGCATGAATCAAGTGGCTTGATTATCATTTTTATTACTCTGGTTTGCTATCATACATTGTGTTTCAATAAAAATCCTTTCTGGGTTATCATCAGACTCCATCAAGCCCCAAAACTCCAGTGGCTCCATCAGCAAAACCAACAGGAGGAGGTTGGTGTTTGCCCAAGGCTGGTGTTCCTGTTGCTCAATTGCAAGCAAGTCTTGACTATGCTTGTGGTCAAGGCATAGATTGCGGCCCAATTCAACCAGGAGGTGCTTGTTTCGAACCAATTACATTAGAATCACATGCTGCTTATGCCATGAATCTCTACTACCAAACTTCTAGCAAGAATCCATGGAATTGTGATTTCTCACAGACAGCTGCACTCACATCGAAAAATCCCAGTAATATTTCTTGAACTTGAGCTCTTCTTTTTGGTTGTTTCTTGTGTATTATTATTATTATTTTTAAGTTAGATGATAAGAGGAACAAATAATTCTGAGAACAATTAGTGGTGCCAACTCTTTCATAATGGGGTATAAACTTCATTAAAGAGTTGATGAGAATAGAATTTAACAAAAAAAGTTGATATTCACTATGTAATATTAGCATCACCATTTGTGCATGGATTATTATGTATAAAAATAAAAAAAGGCTCTGAGCTTTTGATTCTTTATGGCAACTTGATAAGGCTAATGTCCCCACCAAGGCCTAATTTTCTGTGATTTATACTTTACAGCTATCTTTAAGTTGAAATCACCAACTTAAACAGGATAATTAAATGTAATTTGACCATTACCTACATCTCTTTCATGCTAAGTAACAATCAATGGTGAGCTAATCTGAATTCATGTTTCACTTCTTCCAGGTTATAATGGCTGTGTCTACCCTGGTGGGAGTACCTGAAAAGCAATAGCAGGATCGTTCATTGGATGATGGAATAAAGAAAACTGGATTAGCTCTGATAATAATAAAGGGTAGTATATAATAGTATGGTGGAGTTATTTATAGATAGGTGCAATTGTAAATTCTCCCTTTGATTTGGGAACATATATTGGTGTAGATGAAATCTCTCTACCTCTTTTGATCTCCATGTGTTGTTGTTATGTGAACTGATCCTTTTTGGATTGCTGAAAAGCATTCCAAAAAGGGCAATTTATGTTAAAGGGGAATTGAATTCCAAGGCTTTTAATTTAAGCAAGTCACATGGTTTTGAGTACCAGTGTTCCAAAATTTTCAATTATGAAATACTGAAGATCTAAGTTGGTAATTCTAGCCAATTTTCTAATGTTTCCCTCACCTGGTAATCTATTGCAAGTTGCAGGTTGAGATTTTTCCTTTTTTTTTTTTTTGGGCATGATTATGCCTCAGCCAACCTGGATTGTGTCAGTGTCACGGCTTGGGAATTTTCTTGGTAATTTTTTTTTAACTATTTTAATTTTTATTAATGCGGAGAAATACAAGAGATTACAAAAAATAGCAATAAAACCTACTAAATCTATCAACTAAAACAATAGTTTTTGAGATTAGTAAAACAGATAGTCTAAAGAAATTATAATTAATAAGCACTAAAGTTCAAAACCCAAACTAAATGTGGGTACTATTCTCAAAAAAAAAAAAAAAAAAAAAAAAAAAAACTAAATGTGGGTACCATTTGTGAATTTAATGTGTGCTCAACTCTAATAGGCAGAAAATACACACAGTTTTTCCTTCTATTTCTTTTTCTTAGAAGGAAGAGGTATCTAAATCTAAAAGAAAAATAACACATCAAATTTAAAAAATTAAATATAAATCTAAATTTCTGATTTCTCCGTATATTGATGTTAAACCCCAACACCTAAAATAACACAATAAATAGAATTAAACCTACACAAACTATACCAAAAAAACCAAAAAATTATTCTAAATATTCAAATTGATTTGAGATTTGAGCTAATATCTTGGTAAAACTTGAAACTTAAAGAATATCTGTCTCATATTCAACCCAAAACTAAGTATTACATAAGGTAATTTGTTATTAAATATATTAACTGAAAATATATTTTTAAAATATTATGTAAGGTAATTTATAATTTTCAAAAGAGTGATGATTTTTGTCGTAGTGGCCTGTATTATTTTATATATATATATTTGGATTGAATTACCCTGCTTACACGGGGAATAATTCTTTTTGAAGTTGATTTTTTGACAAATGAAGGCCCCTCCTTTTTTTTTTTTTTTTTAATTGAGCGGGCGTGATAGAAATCATTTCCGTTTTTAAAATATTATGTTTGTATTTTTTAAAATAATGTCCAACTTCCATCGAATCATTTTGACTTTTTTCATTTTGTTTTGTTTTATTTAGAATTGGAATGATATTATTATTAAGATGATGATAGGATTACTCAAGTCATTTCCATTCACAGTGAGGATTATGCTATGTTTGCTCCTTCCTCTTTATTTTTCGTCCATATCAACTGAATATGCATGCATTTTACTTCACTTATCATAAAGGTTGCCAAAGCAAAGGTAAAAAGTGTCAACCAAAGGTTAAACAAAGTGAGAACAGATGAGACGGTGTCAAGCAAAGAACAGATCAACAGCACTTGACACGTAGACAACAATGGGCCCGGCGGCGTCAGTCAATTCATCAGTCTCCCATAACCTTACCCCTCTTTCTCTTTCTCTTTCTCTTTCTCTGTTATTGTCAGTCGTCTCAGATCAGACAACAACCACCAACACCACCACCATCACCGCCATTGCTTTGCTCCACTTTTATACTCTCTCTCTCTCTCAAATTATTGAGTCGCAATCGCTCTTTAATCTTCAAATTTTTAGCTAATTCTTTTTTTTCTTTTTCTCATTTCTTGAATTGTATATGGTACGGTAACAAATAGTACAATCAATCAATCAGTGAGCAGTAGCATGGTGATCTGTGTAAGTAGGGAGCAATAATCTAATCGGAGCTTTTGAAGAAATGTCTCCGATTTTCAGTTGAAATTTTCCTTAGAGGTTTCTTCGCTCTCTCTTTTTTTTTTTTTTTAAAAAAAAAAAAACAAATAATAATGTCAGTTACAGAGCTAAAAGCGCGACACGTAGCGGCGACTGAAACCGTTAATACTCTCAGAGGACGCTTACAGCAAAGGCGCCTCCTTTTGCTCGACACTGATGGTATATATACACTCTATTATCTCTAGCTGTTTACTGTTCTTTGCGCGTGTGTGTGTTTGGGCAATAATTTGAGATCTGATTTGAGGTTTGTGTCAGTTTCTGGATACGCGAGAGCGCAGGGAAAGTCTCCGGTGAGCTTCGGACCTACCGATCTGGTGTGTTGCAGGACGCTTCAAGGACATGCTGGCAAGGTATTGTATCAATATATATATATATATGCATACATGTGTATCCTTTGGTTTTTTAAGACTATGAATTAGTAATTAGATTACATAGTTGTGGTCTTTGACTCTCAAATTCTACTTGAATCGAATTTAGATTGAAGAAAGTGTGTTTAGACGACGCAATGTCTGCCTTGTTATGGAGAATTAACTAGTTGATTCTATGTTTTTTTTTTTTTTTTTTTTTTTTTGTTAATAGTTGGTTGAATCAATGCATTGTGGAATATACATATATTGAGTAACACCATAACAATTTGGGCTATCGAGTGGTACACCTAAAATATTAGACGTTGAATAGGGTCCTGTTCTCACTTGAAACTTCATTGAAACCTTCATAATGTTATTCCAACCTTTTAAGCTGTATTTAACAAGCTTTTTAGATAAGAGCTTGCATTTATGTTCTTACTGCCTCAACCCATTTCGTTTCAATCTTTATAAAATAGCAATCATTTTATTATCTAAGTGAAGTCTTCTTCGTGTTGTAGTTCCCATCTTTTTGCTTTTGTGGTGGAAAATACTCATCATTTCACAAACTTTCTTTCTTATTTTTGTACATTAGTAACATTACCTCCTCCCTATTCTCCCTCGCACATGCTCTCAACACTTATATGGTGCTCAACTAACTTACATTTGAAAACATTGTGTGCACATCTGCTGCTGAATCAGATGGAAGGTCCTGAATCTGCAGCCTAAATGCTTATGTGCATATGAGAATATAAGCTTTAAATCAGCTTCCTAGCATATTTAGCTCAGCCGAATGCTTGGTTGTTCCTGTAATATTCTGGCACAGATCTACTATGTCATAAATGATTCTCAGATGACAGGTTCTTTGTACAGCTAGAAGAAAAAAAAACTCGAGATTTCCAGCATTAAAAAAATTGTCTACGTTAGTCTCTATGTGGAATTTTGACTCTTTCAATCATCGCAGTGAAGGTTTTTATATGTTATCAGCAAACTTCAAACAACCAAGTGAAATACGCTAGCTCACTTGGGACGATCTGATCGATCAGTGCTTAGAAAATGGAATCCTAATTTATATCTAATTGCAGGTTTATTCATTGGATTGGACTTCTGAGAAGAATCGAATTGTCAGTGCATCTCAAGATGGACGGTTGATAGTGTGGAATGCTTTAACAAGCCAGAAAACCCATGCCATAAAATTGCCTTGCGCATGGGTCATGACTTGCGCTTTCTCTCCAGCTGGTCAATCTGTTGCTTGTGGTGGTCTTGATAGTGTTTGCTCCATTTTCAACTTAAATTCACCCACCGATAAAGATGGGAATCTGCCAGTGTCAAAGATGCTTAGTGGGCACAAGGGTTACGTTTCTGCCTGTCAGTTTGTACCAGATGAGGAAAATCATCTGATCACAAGTTCTGGTGATCAGACTTGTGTTTTGTGGGATGTTACTACAGGTCTTAGAACTTCTGTGTTTGGAGGAGAGTTTCAGTCTGGACACACATCTGATGTGCTAAGGTATGTTGATTGATTCTTTAACTGTACTTCAGGTGTATTCATTTTATCAACCTGTCATTAAAGAGTATTCTTAGGATAAAATTTCTCTTGTGGGCTCCGAGTTTAGCAGCCTAGTACATCTACATACAAAATTAATGTTCCAAAGTTTTTCTTGGGAAGTTTCCCTATTCCATAGTTGATTCTTTGATGTCTAGAATCTGACATCTCATTGATTTTTGCTCATTTTCCAACTATGTGGTGGATTCTATAAACCTCACATTTTTTATCAATTGGCTAACACCTTAAATCTCAATTTACAAAATGTAAAGTAATTTTAGGGTTTCTTAAAAATGTACATCAACAGAAACTTTTCATTAAGAAAGGGACTCTCTTCAGGATTAAAATATCCTAAACTTCACATATTTTTGCATATTTCAGCGTTTCAATCAATGGATCAACCTCAAGAATGTTTGTATCTGGTTCGTGTGATTCAACTGCTCGATTGTGGGACACTCGTGTTGCAAGTCGAGCTGTGCGCACTTTTCATGGGCATGAGGGGGATGTTAACACTGTTAAGTTCTTTCCAGATGGCAATAGATTTGGAACAGGCTCAGATGATGGAACATGTCGGTTGTTTGACATTAGAACTGGGCACCAACTACAAGTATACTATCAACAGCATAGTGACAATGAGGTCCCTCATGTGACCTCTATCGCATTCTCCATATCAGGAAGACTTCTCTTTGCTGGATATTCAAATGGCAGTTGCTATGTTTGGGATACTTTATTGGCACAGGTATGCAAATAGACTCTAAGTGAGCAGGCATAGTGTTTTCTTATGCTCTGCAAGGGATTGAATGTTTTGTTCCTTTTCTGTAGCAAAAACTAGCTTCTTCTGTTATGTTTGCATTGCATTTTCCAAGCCCTATATAGAAGTGGGCTGTTTTTACTTTCTAGTCATCATTGTCTTTTTTACTGTAGTGCATGTGGAATTTTTTTTTTTCCTTAGGTTACCTTTTTACAAATTTTCTTTCAAATCCTGAATGTAGGTTATATTCCTTTTAAGGCATTGCAAGAAGCATCTCGCCTAATAGATATATATATCCTTTCTTAAAGGGGAAAAAACACTTCCTCATAATGCTCACATATAACTTTTTGCTTTATCATAGCTGATGACATTCACCAATCACCGCCCAAATAAACATACCAATAATCAAATCTTAAGCTTCCATTTTTTTCTCTGTTCTTTCACATCAGTTCATCTGCATGATTGCATAAGTTATGGCAGATCATATTCAGGCCATGACAGTGGACTGGATTCATTTGCTCAAATTACATTTTTTTTGTTTGGCAGGTTGTTTTGAACTTGGGATCCCTGCAGAATTCACACGAGGGCCGAATAAGTTGTTTGGGCTTGTCAGCAGATGGAAGTGCATTGTGTACAGGAAGTTATGATACAAACCTGAAGGTTAGTCTGCAATTCAACTGCCTCTTTCTTCATTTCATGATTTGTTTGACAGAATTGTGCCCTCATTCCTACACATGTTTGCACCTATAAATTCTTCGTCTCTTGTTCAGATTTGGATTTTCTCATTGATGGTCTTCTAAGAGTCAGTGTTGGTACATGTATTAGCCAAAAATTTTTGTGAGACTATACAAAGATTAAAAGTTAGGAAAATATAATCTTTTTATTTAACAATTTATCTAGTGCATCTGTTCATGAAAAGGAAAAGATTTTTGTGTTGAGCTTTCCCAAACACCTCATTTAACTGATATGTCTGCATCAGGTTAGTGGTTCTCAAGTGACAATAGAACCTTTTAATTGTCCTACTTTCATATAGAATCAAGGCAAACATATGGGTATATGTCTTAATGCTGGTTGCTTTCAACCTGCAGTGAAAGCTGCTAATCGTATTTCATGCTAGTATGATGGTTCTTATCCCACAGTATGCTAGTATTGCTATTATTTGTCATTGTTCTTAAATGAAAGAATTAACTATGAACTTTAATTATTCTGTCTCTCTCTTGCTGTCTCAGATTTGGGCTTTCGGAGGCCATAGAAAGGTGATTTAGATGAAAACGAGTGCCTGTGTGCTGTCCTCTCTCATCAATAGCAGGATTGCATTTGTGCTTCCTTGGTAGATTCCAATGTATTCTGAGTAAGTGGATGTGAGGAAACCTCGTACACTGTTGCTTGTAGTAATCCTTAATGTGAAAACTGAGTATCAAATGAAGAAGAGGGATAATTGTTGCATGAAGACTTTGACCATGAAAAGGCCAGTTGTTTTACCTTTCGAGGATGTTCAACCTATCTTGCCTTACGGTAAAACCAGGTTTTTGAGGACTTAACTGTGTCTGGCCAATCTACTTAACCACAATTGTTGAAGGGCTAACCTGCGAAAAGAAGCATTACTCAGCTTGATTCAAATTATTAACCCAACCCAACGGATGCCTTTTGGTTATTGTGGTATGTTCAAGGTTTTCCACCTTTAAAAATTTGAGATAATTTAAGTGTATTTATATTCTCTCTAAAGTTATTTAATATTGATATACAATATTTTGTATTTGGATATTATGGGTTTTTGAAAAAGTATATTTGTGCGTTTGATCCAACTGGAAAAACCTATTCATTTTTGGACTGAATTTGGAAAATTCTCCAGTATCATTCTAAGGGGCCTTCGTTATGTCAGTGAGGCATTTATATATCTTTTATAAAAAAATTAAAGCAAATAAAAAGGAATCGCTTTTTTGAAATAATTTTCGCTCGACCTCAAAAATGTTTTTTTTTTTTTTTTTGGAACACCACCTCAAAAATGTTTTGAAACACCAAAATTCCACGTATTAATTAAGCGGAGGGATCAAAAAAAAAAAAAAAACAATGGGAATAAAAAGTGAATGGTCGAACCAAATTACAGACGGTGAAACGAGAGTGGAAACTGGAAAGGAGATAATTTATGGGAATAAGGTTCGATTTGACCCTCGAATTTTTCATAAAAGTTCAATTGGACCCAAAATGATCTTTGGAGATCATTTTATCCCAAAACTTGCACTTAATGAACCAAATTGGCCTTAAAAATTTCATTTACACCCCTATTGTCTGAAATGTACACAAATATCACAACGTAAATTACAAAAAGCTCCGT
The DNA here is from genome assembly GCA_949634005.1 of Mallotus japonicus. Lineage (NCBI taxonomy): Eukaryota > Viridiplantae > Streptophyta > Magnoliopsida > Malpighiales > Euphorbiaceae > Mallotus > Mallotus japonicus. The sequence continues at coordinate 39,945 of CATIWK010110063.1, forward strand.
GATAGTTTTCTTTGTTTACAAATTAATTCATACTTTCATAAAAACATTTAGTGAAAAAATTTAAATTTTATTTTCTAAAATTATATTTAAACCCCTTAATTTATTTATGGTATATTATAGTATTTTTTTTTAATTTTAACACATAAATTTAAATTATTTAAATTTATATATTTATATTTAACTATAATGAAAAATGCATTACTATTATTAGTGTTTAGGGAACAAATTTTTTAAGAAAAAGCACTTCTTGTAGGAAAATATTATCATGCTATATATATATATATATTCTTTTAAAACATGTATAAATTAAAGATTCGGTCTAATTTTTTCTTAAAAAAATTGAATTCAAATAAGAATATATATATATATAACTGTAGACACCCTCTG
>CATIWK010110076.1:0-33711 GCA_949634005.1 Mallotus japonicus
ATAATTATAGTAAGATGTATTTCAATTTTAGATACCGTAGTAGTTAGTATTCGAACTCTAGTATTTGTATTATGGTTTTGTATAACTAATCTTGGTTTATGTGTATGGAGTTCCATATAATTGTTTATGGTGGATTTATTTGGATAAAGGTTGTTGTTTATATTGGGTTAGGGAAAAAAAATTTCTAAGGCTTACTACGGGTTTCGGATGCAATTATGCATTTCCCATTCGTTAGTGCCGGTCACATACTTTTTGGTTTCGGGTCGTGACAGTAAGGAGATTGGTGAGTATTTCCGATGAAATACTCAGTGAGTAAACTACAAAGGAAAGTAACAATGGTATAGGAAAATGAGAAAGAAATAGATCATGGATATGAATATACTCTCAGTTCACCGGTGGTTTGTATTGTCTTTGATCGTTAATTTATTTCAAATAATTTTTGTGTTGTATTTCTTTCTGTATTTAACTATTCCAATGAATTCAGAAAATAAGTAATATCAATTTACTCAAAATATTTTGTAGCAAGTCATTTATATAAAATAATCCACAATGTCATACTCTCAAAATCTCAAGTGATCACAATAATATAAACCATAATAAAATATCTTACTACAATGCAATGTCATAGTTTCATGAAATGATCCATCATAAGAGCAGTACCAGAGTAAACTATACAAATATAATAATGACATCGGATATAGTATGGACCAGCACTACACCGAAAGCAATATAATAACGTCAGTATGCATACGACATCTTAAGTGTGATCAGCACTTAAGCCAATAAATATATATCTCATTTCCATTAATTTCTCTCGAATGCCAAACCATAGACAAAATATGTATCCGACCTCAGGCAACGACTATACATATATTCTAGGCATGGTCTTACATTTATAAGATAAAGTGTGGGGCATCGACTATACACACTTTAAAATATGTACATGGCCCCGGGCAACGACTATAGATATTTTCTAGGCATGTCTTACATCTTTAAGGTAAAATGTGCACCCAGCCCCAGGCAACGACTATACACATTTACCAGCTCCGCCATGTCCCAAACATGGTCTTATTGCCACCAATATATGGTGTTTATTCATTGCTCTTACCGCTTAAAACACATTCATCATTTGCTTGGTTAATATCACTATATACACTTCTCATATACAAAATATACTTCTCAAATATACCAAAAATATACTTAAAATCGACATTTGTATTTTCAAACATTTCCTATAAACAATTCTTAGAATAATTCTTTTCAAATATTCTATAATTCAAATGTCTCTCAATTTATAAAACAATCTCTTAACCAAAATGCACATAAATATTAGAATATTTGATAAAAATATTCTTTTCATACTACACAAATTAATCATTATAATTCTTCGAGGCATTTAGAAAATACCTTAAATGCACTACCTATTACTTATATCTGGTTCTAACAATTTAATATTTATCACTTCATAATCTTAAATAATACTTTATGTAATTAGAATAATAATAAGTTTAAGGTAAACTTTATTTACTAATGATATTATTAAAATTATCATTAGTAAATAAAGTTTACCTTAATAGGTTGTGTACCCAATAATATAGACTCGCGTGTAATTTTACAACTCTTTCCTCTACCTAACAAGTCATGTCTCTTATATATACATATTCCTTTATTAAGCCCACCATCTTGCATTTTCACAATCTATTCCACTGATAATTTCCACGTTCTCACTCTTCCATTAAGAAAGATTTAATTATATTCTTGAGAACTAGATTTCTATGGTACATATACATATATGTATATATATAATTCAGAAGTATGTACCTCGTAACTTAAATTCTTATAGTTACTCCTTTTCGAATATAAATTAAATTATAAACCTTATTTATTATTTTAAAATTAGTGAAGTGCCAAGACTTAATTAAAAATAACATATTGATTTATTTACATCATTGAGGCTGTTATAACAATGCACTTTTTAATTCTCAATTCTATCTCAAGGTTTAGAGATTAAAATAATTTATGATTAAGAATTATATTTCGTTCTAAAAATTCAATTCAGCATAATTTATTTAATTCTTTAGTAGTAATTAATATATATAAATTCAGAACCAAAGCTGCATAAAACTTAATTCCAAATTCTTAAATTCTCGGCTATAGTATGGGTGGCTTATGGAGTTATTTTTCGGGACCTTTACCATAAGAAAATGGGACAACCACTCTAGCACAAATCACTTGAATTAGAGAAGAGCATCTCCTAAATTAGCTTGACACATGGGTTAACAAAAGCTCAACTCATCAGCAAAAGAAGGTTACTTTCAAAACCAAAACAAAGTGTGATCAGCACTTAAGCCAGTAAATATATATCTCATTTCTGTCAATTTCTCTCGAATGCCAAACCTTAGAAAAAATATGTATCCAGCCTCATTCAATGACTATACATATATTCTAGGCATGGTCTTACATCTACAAGATAAAATGTGCATCCCGCCCCAAGCATTGGCTATACACACTTCAAAATTTGTATCCGGCCCCAGGCAACAGCGATACATATTTTCTAGGCATGTCTTACATCTTCAAGGTAAAATGTGCACCCGGCCCCAAGCAACGGCTATACACATTTACCAGCTCCGCCACGTTCCAGACATAGTCTTACTACCACTAACATACGGTGTTTATTCATTGCTCTTATTGCTCAAAACACATTCATCATTTGCTTGTTGAATATCACTATATACACTTTTCATATACAAAATATACTTCTCACATATAACAAAAATATACTTAAATCGACATTTGTATTTTGAAACATTTCCTATAAATAATTCTTAGAATAATACTTTTCAAATATTCTATAATTCAAATGTCTCTCAATATATAAAACAATCTCTTAACCAAAATGCACATAAATATTAGAATATTTGATAAAAATATTCTTTTTATCATATATATATATTACTCATTATAATTCTTCGAGGCATTCAGAAAATACCTTAAATGCACTACCTATTACTTATATCTGATTCTGACAATTTAATATTTATCACTTCTGTAATCTTAAATAATACTTTATGTAATTAGAATAATTATAAGTTTAAGGTAAACTTTGCTTACTAATGATATTATTAAAATTATCGCTTTAATTATAATTATTAGGTTGTGTACCCAATAATATAGACTCGAGTGTAATTTTACAACTCTTTCCTCTACCTAACAAGTCATGTCTCTTATATATACATATTCCTTTATTATGCCCACCATCTTGCATTTTCACAATCTATTCCACTGATAATTTCCATGTTCTCACTCTTCCATTAAGAAAGATTTAATTATATTCTTGAGAACTAGATTTCTATGGTACATATACATATATGTATATATATAATTTAGAAGTATGTATCTTGTAACTTAAATTCTTATAGTTACTCCTTTTTGAATATAAATTAAATTATAAACCTTATTTATTATTTTAAAATTAGTGAAGTGCCAAGACTTAATTAAAAATAACATATTGATTTATTTACATCATTGAGGCCTGTTATAACAATGCACTTCTTAATTCTCAATTCTATCTCAAGGTTTAGAGATTAAAATAATTTATGATTAAGAATTATATTTAGTTCTAAAAATTCAATTCAGCATAATTTATTTAATTCTTTAGTAGTAATTAATATATATAAATTCAGATTCTTTAGTAGTAATTATTTAGTTCTAAAAATTCAGAACATATTGATCTTGATGTAACCATAACCAACTCCACTCACATCCATTATTCATCATAACTATAGATAATGAAGAACTCATTTGATTATCATTGAGGCATAGCAAAATTATAATTCCATGGCTTTTAGTTTCGGGTGCTCTTTGTATACCACATGAAAATGTTTCTAAGGCCTTTACTACAAGGGAGTTGAGCATTCAGATTTTAGTATAATTCAGCTTATGTCAACTATTTAACATATCAAATGGCATTTACTAACTCATTTGATCATGAACCAAAGTTGTATAAAACTTAATTCCAAATTCTTAAATTCTCGGCTACACTATGGGTGGCTTATGGAGTTATTTTGACCTTTACCAAAAGAAAATGAGACAACTACTCTAGCACAAATCACTTGAATTAGAGAAGAGCATCTCCTAAATTAGCTTGACACATGGGTCAGCAAAAGCTCAACTCAGCAGCAAAAGAAGGTTACTTTCAAAATAAAAACAAAGTATGCAGCATAAGGATATATATATATATATTACATTTTTAATTGGAAAAATTCATTAATAGGCGCTCGAACTTATGTGATTTGTTTCATTGAGTCCCTATACATCTATTGTGTTTTAAAAGACCCTTATACATTTAGTTGATACCACATTCAACCCTTTGTTAACAAAAAAACGGAAAGTAGAATTGATATTTAGGGGTTTGATGTTGTATCAAATAAATGTTTAAAGGTTCAATGTTGCATCAAATAAATATTTAAGGGTTTGATGTGTACCAAATAAATGTTTAAGAGTCTTTCAAAACGCAATAAATGTATAGGGGCTCAATTAAACAAACCATGAAATTTAGAGGGCTGCATAATGGGTTTTTTCCTTCTTAATTTGTAAAATGAGTTCTTTGACTGCAGGTACTCAAGCTCCTACTTATGTATTATTCTTGTTTTTTGTTCTGTTTTAAAACACCATTGTGAAATCACTTAAGCATCTCACTTCCATTTCACGAAATTTCTGCTGCAAAACTCACTTGGGATAGCAGCAAATCATACACTATAGCTACACAGCAGCAAACTCACACTAACTAAGCATGTAAACCATTTAAAGTTCAACTCAAGACCAAGAGATAAATATCTACACAGCTTTTGAAGCACCTAACCGACCCATATGATCTAACTCTCATTTTTCTTTTGTGTTATATTCTTAATAGAATAAGGTAATAATCAAGTGAACTCTTAGGCTATAATACACATTCCCTTTCTACTCCCCTATGTGTTCTGTTTTTATATAATTTAACCAAATTATTCAAGGTTTAGTTCCTCAACTTTCACTGACAAAATCCCACTGCAAAACTCATCCTAAACAGCAGCAAAATGCACATTATTCTGCTGTAAAATTCACATTAAATTGCAACATATCACCCATTCCTTTCTCATTATGTTTTTATCTATTTTTAAGTCGCATTAGCAAGTTATTTGAACTCTATTTCTGCATTTTCTCTCCATGGAAATCAGCAGCACTTAACGTTGCACAGAACTAAACTTAATGACAACAAAGTTGCAAGATTCACGATGGTTTAAGGTGAACAACGTCAGCAACCAAATTCCAGAACAAGAGCAGTACCCAAACTACAAGTCTCAAGTCTATTCCAAGAATTGAAACTCAACAAGAATAATAGCACCAAGGGCGTTACATTCCAGCAACAAAAATAGTTCAAGAAGTATTCAGAATTCACAAGAAAATCATACCATGAATTCGCGATTTCAACAGCAACAAGGAATTCAAAAAGAGCAATTTCAGAATCGGTTCAAGGAAGAGAATGGAGTTCACTCACCTTCGAGTCCTGATTTTCTTCCTTCTCTTGCTACTATAACAGACTTGTTCTTAAGGTTACGATCAATTCCTTTTCCCTTGTTGAATCTCACCCGAAACCCATCTGAATTAAGAGCTCCTCTTTTTCTTTTTCTTTTTTTTAAACTTTGTTGTTCTTACTTCCTTCGATCTTCAGCTCTATGAGAGAAATCACTACTACTTGCTTGAAAACCAACCATTAAGTGATGAGGAGCTCTCATCATCCGCATGTAAGAGGATTCACTTCTCAATTGCTGCCCATCTCACGTTTTTCTCTCCTCTATTGCTGTGTTTTTTTTTTTTTTTTGATGGCTGATTGGGTAACATGTGTCCTTAACATGCATTCCCTATACATTGACAAAGGAACACCTGTCCCAAATACCCCTATTTTAGGACACTATCACCATTACAATCTTCATTCTAGCACTCAAATTTTCACTTCTTCTCTCTTTAGATTTTACTTGAATTTTTTTTTTAACTGTGGTCTTCCTTAATTTCCTATTAAATCCCTTAACTCTTGTTTTCATTTATTTTCCACCGAATAAAAATCAAGTTACATTATTTAATGACACGGCTAACTTCTTGAGGTCACGGATGCTACATTTTATGTTCTGATTTGTGGTTTATTTTATAACAAATCAGTATCCTATTTTACAATATTAAAAAAATAACAAATATATTTACTTATTTCTAATAATAATAATAATAATATGAAATATATATATATATATATATTAGCTAATAAACAACTACGTGTTTTACACATGAACAAAAAATTTATTTGACTCTTGATATATGGTAAATAAACAATTAAACATATTATTATTATTATTATTATTAAATAAAATTTTTAAAAATAATAACAATGTTATTTATTTATATAAAAATTTGATATTAACTTAATATAGTTATAATTCGTTACAATTTATATAACTATTTTATTTAAATAATTATATGATATTACTTCAATATTTCTTATAATTAATATTTCTCAACTATAGAACTAATTTCATATAAAAAATATTATGGTCATAATTAATCATAAATTAATAAAAAAATCATTAGTTCTTTGTTAATAAAAAATTTAAAAATAATAAAAATTATATTTTCTTTATATAACAATTTAAATATTACAACCCTATTGAAGTTATAATTTATTACAATTTTAGCAAATATTTTATTTGAACTATGGCACTTTATTTCTTCGATATTTTTAATATTAATATATAATATTAATTTGATGTAATATTAATATTTTTACAACCCTAAGGCACTTGCACAGAAATTAATTTTATGTAATTTTTTAAGTTCAACTAATAATTAGATTATTTTAATTATTTACTTATTAAATTTAATATAATAATACTTATAAAATTATGTTATCTAATTTGATTTATATTAGATAAAATATAAGTAGACCTAATTAAAATAGAAAAATATATATATTTTTAACAAAACTATAACTAAAATTTTAATTAATTTAATATATATATATATATATATATATTCTAAAAAAATTGATTAAACCATTAAGAAATAATTTATAAAAAAATTTCATATTATTATTGTTATTATAAATATATAAATAAATTTTTTATTTTTTTGATATTGTAAAATAGGGTACTTGTTTACTACAAAGATAAACCACAAGTCAGAATATAAAATCACATAGATATTTCTTCTTTTTCTCAAAGTGATCATAAAACTAAAATACCCTTTGTCACGTCATCATTTTTAAAGGTGTTAGACGATTTTCCTCTATTTGTTAATGATTTGTTGCACAAGGTACCAATTTATTAGAGTTGAAATCATAGGTCAAGAAATTATTAGAGTTTAAATTATATGGCACTTTTTTGTACTTTTTCCTAAAATATTTTCCTAAAATAAATCCTACGGTAATTTAGCAATCTTTGTCAAATCTCAAAAGCAAGAACTACATCTAGTCAAGTTTATAATGAAGAGCAATACTAAATGGATAGAACCTATCCAAATTTTTTTGGTCAGAAAAATTAAAAATACTAGCATGACCTTCTCGATAAGAGAGAAATTTTGCAATTTATTGGAAGGATAATGTTCCTTATAGCTACTCACGATAAGAAACAGTAATTCTCGAATTGGGAATTACCAAAAACAGCCCTCCCTCAAATAGATAGTCCCCTCTATATCGGGGACAAAAAAAGGAAAGTCAAATTTTTTTATAGGTACTAAACGCATAATTTTGTAAGGGTTAAAAAAGATATTTATCGCAATTCGTGACGTCACGAGTTGCAACATCTATCGTTACCCTTATTGGAAAGTGAACTACACATCCCAACGACAACAACTCAAGAATACTAAATAATCATTACAATTGTTTTTTTTCTTCCTCACTTCCTCGATTAGAATTAGATTTTATCCTTCACTCTTCCTCTATTAGAATCGGTAGAGAGGGCTGTGTTTCTTGGGTGGGTGACAAGATTTTTCTCAGCTAGCTCTACCCATTTTCTTTCCTTTTTTTAAATTTATTTATTTATTTATTTCTCACTATACATGTCTTTTTAATTTATTAATATTGCCTCTTTCTTTCAATGACTCTTTAATTTTATTTTTTCAGATATTAAAAATATATTAATTAAAGATTAATAGACTCTGAATATTTATAATTTAAACCAAAAATATATTACTTAAAAATTTTAAAAAATTATTAACTTTCATAATTTAAAAATATATTCATAATTTAGCCCCTCCCTTTCACATTTCACTTGGTGAAAAACGTACATAAAAGTATGTACACCAATGATTGGCTGCCACATTATCTTTTTTAGTTCTAAATTAACCGAATAATAACTTGTGCTCCATTAATTTAATTTGGAATTCTTTCGCCTACATTGGGAAGCAAGTACATGTCACAAAGAAAAAAAGACATTAGGAAGCAGTAAAGCACGGATTAATATTATAAAAATGGATATGTTTATGAGCTTGGGTACTGTTATTGAACAAAAACTTTGTAAAAAATAAAAGTATGAAGAAGACATGCATGTACAAGCACATAAATATATTCATTTTTAATTAAAAAATTATTGCCTCTAAATTAATTAATTAATTAATTACTTACAATATTCTCGTAATAACATGCCTCTACATATAAATAAGGGGAAATATAATTTATTTTTTTATTTAATTTATAATAAAATTAATGTTATAATTTTTATAACATTTAAATACCTTAAATATTATAAATTTTATATTTTAATATTTTTAAAAATGTATAATTTAATATTAAAATAATATAAATATCTAAAGTATAATTGACATTTAATTAACTATAATAAACTTAAAATAAATTAAGTTTACACAAATTTATTAATTTTATTATACACAAAAATAATTTTTAAATAAATTTACAGTATTTTTTAAAATAACCAATTAATTATATGTTTATATTTATATATAAAATAATTTTACAATTAAAATTTAATATGATATTAATATTTAAAGTAAACTTATATTAAATTAAATTTGCACATATATAAAGATTTTATTATAATAAAAATATTTTTAGATTAAATATATAATATTTTAAAAATAGTTATTTAATTACATTTGTTATAGTTTATATATAAAATAATTTTACCATTAAATTTTAATATAATATTAATATTTAAAATAATACTAAAGTAATTAAAACACTAAATTTATTTAAAAATATTTATGGAGGTAAAATTAAAAATTAGCCTCATACCTGCTTTCTAGTCTTTATTGACAAGCCAAAAGTTAGTATTTGGTTAATTTAAAATGGGTAAAGGTCCATTTAAGCTCTTAATGTTTACCCCGAGGAGCGGATATGCCCTTAATATTTTTTTGGGAAAAGTATATTTAAGTACCCAATGGTTAAGGCCATTTTCAGATAGAGGGTTGTGGTTTGTTTCGTGACAAAGAGGTACCCTGTAGTTTACGCCGTTAGTAAATAGCGGCATTTCTGCCTAACTCCGTTAGATTTGCTGACGTGGCAGGGGCAATTTTATACTTTCACTGTAGATATCCAGCTGGTTTCTCTTGTTGACTTTGACTGGACCCCACCTTTAACAGTCATATAAAAAGACTTATTTACCCTTATCATGATATAAATTTTACAATTTTGAACTAAGAGTTATTTGCTTTTTTTACATATTTTTTATATTTATATTTTAATTTATTTTTTTACATATTTTTTATATTTATATTTATATAAATAAAAACTAATTAATAAATTTTTAATAATTAATAAATTTAAAAGACAATCAATAATTGATAATTATTAATTAGTTACTTAATTTGTTTAGATTCTAACTCATTTATAATTTTTATTTTTATTTTTATTTTTTTACATATTATTAATATTTACAACACAAGCATGAGTTTGCCTCCCAAGATCAAAATACAACGTTTTACAACACAAATTCAAAAAGCTCAGCGCAAATTCAACACAAATTAACAACCTCAATGCTTCATCTTCTAAACTAAAACTAACATACCCATTAATCATAGCAGTCCAACTAACAACACTTCGTTTGCAGCATTTCATCAAACACCTTCCACGCCTTACTTAATTCTCCTAAGCAATCGTAACATCCTTTACCCTGTAATAAGACTGAAGCCAAACCGTAAACAAACGCTGGTCAAAGCAATTGCATTGCCTATGTCCCTTCAAAAGAGCAAAAAGAAGAAAAATTCTTTAAGACTCAAGCCTCCCACTCGATGCATACTCAGACATCAAAGCAGTCCATGAAATAACATTGCTCTCCATTGATGCTCGCTTCGATAGGATTGAAAAAGCTAATGAATTCTATCAATGAAAAGAATAATAGAGAGTAACACAATAGAGAATTCAAATTTACAGTGTCTGATCCACAAATCCCACCTCTATATTTTCTCCAAGTATTCCAAGTATAAGCTGCATCAACCTATGCGGATTTAAAATTGGTTTCAATGGAATGCAGTTCTGAGCTAGGCTATTAGCATTTGTCAATTCCATCCAATTACAAGTCGCAGTTGATAGGATATTAGCATTTCCCAGCATGATCTGAAGCATATTTTTTAAACCTTCTCGTGTCTAGCAATGATCACACTGGACTCCAACTTAGTTACCTGTGCTCGCCATCTCTCCCATGCCTAGGCAATTGAAAAGTACAGAATATGAAATCATACAAGCACAAGTTCAATGAAATAAATTATGAAAAATTATTCAAGGAATCATTGCACTCCACACAACAATATCAAGGTCACTCTCAGGCATTTCTTTAAACATTCTGTGTGCGAGCTTTACCATGCCACACTTGAAGTAAAAATCAATCAAACTTGCCATGCTACTTGAGACATCACTGTAATGATACCCAGAAGCTGGATCATTGGAAATGTAACTTCTTTAAATTTATTTGGAATCTGCATATCAACTATAATTTGGTCCGTGGAAACCTATTTACAGCAGAAAATAGATCCATTAATAGACAATAAATTTTTGTTATGACTTTTTCGGGACCAAAAGAATGGGAAAAAAATTAAGTGAATGGATAAAGCCTCCAAAATCACACAAGTAAAGTCCTAACTGAAGAGCCTAAACAAGGAAATTTACTTACTCCACTTAGTTGGAATTTTATTTGGAATTTGCATACCCAGAAGCTAGAGTTGCATCACAGAATGACATGGGTGCACGAAAGATACAGAAACGCATCTTATTAAAGAGAAGAGTTGTTGTTTTGTATCATGCTATTATAAGAAGTGTGGATCCATCTCCTTGACAGCATCATGCCTTTCTTGTATCTCATTTATAGTGTCCAAAATCCTTCCCCTTCCTTATTCTTGAATTGCTTTATGCAGAAATCCCTGTTTTTGAATTGCTTTGTGAAGAAAAGTCTCGCTCTCACCTGAAAATAAGAAGATTCATTGAATCAATTTGCAACCCACCAAAATTCTTTATCTGAGACAATAAAAAAGTCTCAACATTAAATCAAAATCAAGCGTCAATCACTAACCTGTAGAGATCAAACGATTAAGTGTCCTCTCATCAGGATTTTCACCAGCGATAGTAAAATACATTCTCTGAATAGTCTCTCTATACTCAGTTGATATCTTCTCCCTCTCAGGCCACTAAAATTCTCCATAGAATCTTTAAGTTTCTTCCTCAACCCATTGAACACAGGTTCTGGTGTAGTCCGATGAAGACCTAGGTCCACAACCAGGTAAACTTCGGTTAGCAACATTGGACCGATTCAAAGCCTCTAACCTGACCTTGATAAGCTTAGCTTTCTTTAATGCTTAAGCAACATCAACATCCATTCTTGACCTTAAATCTTTAACAGTTTTAGCGTTGTTTAAAGCGAGCCTTGCTCGTTGCGGTGGCGCGTGGAGAAATAAAGGTGAATTGCATAGTAGGCGGCGAGCGAAGAGGAACTGATGAGGAAAATGGTGAACGAGAGAATTGATTTTGAATTTTTTTTTTTTTTTGAAAATAATTGATTTTTCCCTTTAAGTCAATAGAGACGTGACTAATAAAGGCCAAGTCAAAACAGACGTGGCTAATAAGGGCGAATGGACAATTTTGCACCTGCCACGTCAGCAACCCTAACAGTGTTAAATGAAAATGCCGCTATTTGCTAACGGCGTAAACTACAGGGTACCTCTTTGTCATAAAACAAACCACAGCCCTCTATCTGAAAATGGCCTTAACCACAGGGTTCTTAAATATACTTTTCCCTATTTTTTTGGACCAAAAAAGCACAAAACCAACTTTTTAGGAGATATAAGTGATGAGTGTGAGAAATGCATTATTTTGAACACTCAATGTGTTAGGATTAGGTGTCATTTTAGATGCATTTGTAGTCCTTTATTGAGTTTTTCTTTAGTTTAAGTGTTTGTGTTGCATGACTTAAGTTTGTGTTTATTTTAAGTATTTTGGTATACTTTTAGTTATTTTTGTGCATGTAGGTGTTCAAAGAACAGTGATGAAATGATGCATAGGACTTCTGAAGGTTATGGAAGTGTCTAAAGAGCATTTAAGGAAGCATTCAAGCCTGATTCAAAGAAGTCAAAGAGAAGATAGGCACATGGCCGTATGCCTAAAAACGCGTGGTCATGTGCCCTGTTGGTAGCTTTTGAAATTTGAATTTGAAGTGCCAATTTTGGGGGATTTGATTGATGTTTGAAAGGAAACAAATCAAAAGGCTGGAGGCTAGGGTTTTATGTGTGTGTAGCCATCAGAGAACAGGACATTCTATTCTATTATAATTTCATTTTTACTTTAGTTTTTCTTAGAGATCAAAAACTAGTCCTCATTCTAGTTTTGATTCATCTTGTTCATGTTGAGTTTGAGATTGAGCTTTAAGGATTGAAGAACATAAAGCCTTCTATTTCAACTGATTAAGTGAAGAAAGGGGTTTTTCTAATTACTTTGTTATTTTTCATTTCTATTTTGATTAATAATGATGTTCTTTTTCTTCTATTATTTCTCTTTGTCTCTTATTATCAATATGAGTAGCTAAGTTCTTTATTACGGTTCTTATTGCAATTCAACCATGTGAATATTGAAATTAATTCTAGGCCTATAATCTTGATTCATTGATTATTGTTGAACTTAATGTCATCATAGGATTGATCACCCTTTTATTGAATTTGCACAATGGAACTTGATTGAGAGATAGGTTGCATTAGATTCAAATAATAATCTATTAGATGCTTTCTTAGTTGAGAGACATTAAAGCAAATAATATTGATTAAGGGCTGGAGCTTAAAACCTAGTTAAGAAACACCTAGTAAGTGAGAGCTATAAATCTAGGTGTTAATTTACTTGGTTAATTGTGGGTTTAGGAAAACCTAGGATTCATTAGATGCCTTCAAAATGGGTTAAGGTTAGACTAGGCTTAGATGTTAATTGATCTTAAGAAATGGTTGAATTGTAATAAGAACCCTAGCTTTCAAATTGATTGTTAATTAATTCATATTTTCTTTGTTTAGGTTTCATTGAATTCAAAAACCCAAAATTTGTTACTTAAATAAATAAGCACATTTAGTATTACAATACTCGATTTGCAATCTCTATGGGATGATATTAATTTATTACTTACATGATTCCATATGGTTGCGGATTACACACGTCAAGCTTTTGGCACTGTTGCCGGGGATTGCCAAAATTAATATTTTTGAGAGCTTTGTGTTGTTTGATTTAGACTTTCTTTTAGTTTTTGAAGTGATTGTGTGTGATTTTTCAGGGATTTAAGTAGTGCATGCACACAACATATGGTGTAAGTAGACAAGGAGCCCAGATAATACCACTTAATTTAGATCTTGAAAGGATAGTTCGTAGAAGGAAGAGACAGAATAGTAACAAGATGAACGGAGGGGAAGATGTAAAAGACCCACCTCCAGCAGAACGTGTAGCACAAAATGGGCAAAATGGACAAAATGGGTAGAATGGCTAGAGAACTATGAGGGACTTTGTGAGTCCTAATGTCCAAGGTGATCAGAATCCAATTTTGAGGCCAGCAGTTGTAGAACATGATTTCTAAATCAAACCCGCCATGATCCAGATGATCCAAAATTCATAGCTCAAAGGGCTGCCACATAAGGATCCAATTGGTTATATGACCCGAGTTTTGGAATACTACTCAACCTTCAAGATGAATAAAATGCACCTTGAAGCAATCTAATTGATCCTCTTTCCATTTTCATTGATGGATAGAGCCAAGACGTGGTTTACTAGCTTGCCACCCAACTCTATTAACACTTGGCAAGAGCTTTATACAGCTTTCTTCAACAAGTATTTTCCACCAGTAAAGGTTCTAAAGATCAGAAATGAGATCAACTCTTTTTATCAAAGAGAGGATGAGAGTTTCTATGAGTGCTGTGATAGATTCAAAGATCTTCAAAGGTAGTGTCCACCTCAGTTAATTCCTTCATGGGATTTGGTGCAGTCTTTCTACAAATGAGTTAATCCAACAGTTAGAGTGAACATAGATGCATCTGCTGAAGGAACTATGATGTCAAAGACTCCTGAGGACACTTTGGAACTTTTTGTAGAAATGGCTAACACCTAAAGCTTATGGTCTAATGAGAGGACTATTCCAAAGAGAGGGGGAGTAATTGAAGTTGATGGTTTGACAACGCTAAATGCAAAAATGGATGCTCTATCCAAGAGGATGGACAAAATGAGTGTTAATGCAATTTCTAACTTGTCTTCCTCTTGTGAATTATGTCAAGGTGGTCATCCAACTATAGAGTGCCAGTTGATGCAAGGACTATCAATGGAAAATGTGAACTATGTGAACAACTTCAAGGGATAGCAGAACTAAGTGCATGGCAACACTTACAATCCTAGTTAGAGAAATCATCCTAATTTCTCCTAGAGCAATTAAGGAAATAACCAGTGGAGGCCATAAGCACCACCAGATTTTGGAGGTCATAATGCTCAACATCATTAATCGAATTTTTAATAGGATAAAGGTTCATCTTTAGGAGCTTCTTTGGAAAGCAAGTTGGAGAAGTTCATGGATGTGATGTATACAAAAATGAACCAATAAGATGAAGCTACAAAGAGGTTGGAGGGCAGATTTGAGCAGATGTACCAAGACACTCAGCTTATGTTCAAAAATCACTCTTCCTCTATCTATAATTTAGAGGTGCAAATGGGGCAATTGGAAAACTCTTTGTCAATGAGGAATCAAGGTTCATTGCCAAACAACACTGAAAAGAATCCAAAGGAGTAGTTAAAGGTTATTACCTTGAGGAATGGAATAGAAATTCAAACCCCAAAAGTAGCTATGGAATATGAAAAAGAAAAGGAAAAGGAAAAGGGGAAAGAATAAGAAGATGAGTGGGTTGAAGTGTAAGTAGAGAAGAAGCAAGAAGATGAGGACAAAAATAAGGAGAAATCAATGCCACCACCAGTGAAGCCTTATAAACGTCTAGTCCCATACCCTCAAAGATTGAAGAAACAAGAGCATGATCAGTAATTTGCAAAATTCTTGGAGAGGTTTAAGGCACTCCACATCAATATGCCTCTTGTGGAATGTCTTTCTCATATGCCAAAGTATGCCAAGTTTCTGAAGGAGCTGATTTCTAATAAAAACAAGTTACAGGAGTTTGAGACATTCACACTCACAAAGGAGTATAGTGCAATCATTTTTAATAAACTTCCTTTAAAAAGGAAGCATCCAGGGAGTCTCACTATTCTATGTTCTGTTGGAAACTTAGAATTTCAAAGAGCTCTATGTGATTCAAGAGCTTCAATTAATCTTATTCCTTTGTCTGTTTACAGAAAATTGGGACTAAAAGAAGCAAGACCCACAAACATCCGATTGTAACTTATAGATAGGACAATAAAGGACCCAAAAGGCATAGTGGAAGATGTGCTAGTAAGAGCTGGGAAATTTATTTTTCCAGTTGATTTTGTAGTCCTTGACTTTGAAGAGGATGAGGAGGTTCCATTAATCCTTGGTATGCCTTTTTTTTACACTGCAAAAGCAATCATTGATGTTTATGATGGAAATCTCACATTGAGATTGGGGCATGAAAGCTGTAAGTTTGATGTCTATCAAAGTATGAAATATCCCTCTGATGATGAGTTTTGTATGCGAGTTGATGTTGTTTATGACTGTGTGAATGAAGTCCAATAATGGAGGTTGGCAAAGTCTGTGAAAATTGAGAATATTGAGAAGTGTTTTTATATCTTTTCGTTGGTATATGTTTGGTTTATTTTTGGTTCTGTTTGGTTTCTAAGCCAGTTGCTGTTAGTTTATGTTTTTAGTCAATTTTATGTTTGGTTTATGTTTTGTTGCTTTTCGATTTCTAAGCTAAGGGTTGTATGGTTGTGTCATGTTTACAATTGATATTTTCAATATCATTGTATTTCTATCTTTTTATTAATCAATGTTTATATTATTTATTTCTTTTTGAATTTTGACAAAGGGGGAGAAATATTTGATTTTTCTTATTTTTTGCTTTTTTTTTTTTGTGATTATTACTTATTATTATTTATTTGCTTGTTATTTGTTACATGCATTGTAAGTGTGGCTAGTTTTGTGCTAATGATCATGTTATCATGTTTTTATATTTGTGATAATAGGCCTTCTTTTACTTACTTGGCTTATATTTTATTAAATTTTTTTTTTGGGAGATAAAATTGTCTTTAACATATTTTTATTGTTTTAGTTCTTGGTCTTTAATAGTGCTATATGTAATATTTTTGTGATGCATTAATAGAGACCTTGCTATTTTGTTTTAAATTTATATTTTTTATCATGTCCACAGGGGAAGTAATAAAGAAATATATCTTCTCTTAATATTTTTTAATAATATTAAGCTTTATTTAATTTCATAAAGGGAATTTTTTTTTTGTTGATATTATTCTATCTCATTATTTTCAATTGATTTTTTGATATTTTCCATTAATTTCTTTTATATGAATTCCTTACTCCTTAAACTTAATTTTTATGATATGCATGAATTAAGGGGGAGTAAAATTTGTATATTTTAATGGAATTCAAATTATCACACACTTCACTTTATATTATTAACTCAAACTCAAAATAAGTTTGTCAAAATCAAAAAGAGGGAGATTGTCGACCTTAGCAATGATCAATCTTAATTTTGATCTTAACAAACTTAATTTTGAGCATTTAATTTGTTTGTTTCAAGTGTGTATTAGACAGGTGATTTTTTGGAAATCAATAAAATGAAGAAAACTCAAAAAATCAAGGTCCGGGTTGAAGTCCCGAGCATGATCAAGACCGAGACCAAATAAGCTCATTTAGGACTTAATTCTTCATATTTTGAAGAAGTTGACAGTACCCATCCCGAGCTTGCTCCTGATCAGGACCGTGCCCTAGATGAGGCAGTCCCGGCCGGGACAAGTGATCTAGACCGAGACCAACTTCAATAATTTTTCAAGAATTTGGACAGTACTAATTTCGATCCAAGTCCCGATCGAGACAGTGTTCCTAACCAGAACTGATGGAATCCCGATCGGGACTAGAGTAATAACAGCTCAAAAGTCAAAATAACTTTCAAATGGTGTTTGAATTTGCTGGAAACGAAATTATTGTTTCTAACAGCTATAATTGAATTGCTCAAGTATAAATACAACCTCTAAAGATCATTTAGAGGTTAAGAAACCTGATTATTCATTATATATTTACAAGCATTCAATTAAGCTCTCAAAAATTCTCTTTAAATCATTTTTGTATTTGATAAACTCTTGTGTGAGTTTGGTGAGTGTTAGAATAGAAATTCTTATTCTTCTATTTTCTGGGATTTAGCCATTAAAACACTTGAGAATTTGGTTTTTGAGTGAGCCTTGAAAATTCAAGTTGTAAGATTTGAGTTGAGCCTAAAACTCAAGTTGTAAAAATCATTCTAGGAGAATAGATTGTGGTAATTCAAAATCCTAACTTGGGGATAAGTTAGGTGGAGACGTAGGATTGTTGTGAATCCGAGCTCCTTAAATTCTTATGTTCATCTTTCTTCCTTCTCAACATTCTTTTAACTCTTGTTCAATTTCTTTTAAGTTTTGATTTTTGTTCGATAGCCCTATTCACCCCCCTATGGCACTTTCAAATACTTATTCAAATTATAGTATTTAGATATTGTTTTGAGTTTTATTTACTGTTTTGAGTTTCAAATACAAATAATATTCAGAAGATATACTTTTGGTTGGAGGAAAATATTTGAATAATATTCAGATAATTTACTATTTTAGTATTGGATATGATTTTGAATTTTCACATACATATAATATTCAGCTAGTATACTGTATTTTATGAGTTTGAGATATTTTTTTTAATTTTTAGATATTATTTTATGTTTTAGATATTGTTTGAGTTTCAGATACAAATAATATTCAGGAAATATACTTTTGGTTGGAGGAAAATATTTACAAAATATATATTCAGATAATATATTATTTTTAGTATCAAATATGATTTTGAAGTTTCACATACATATAATATTCATATAATATACTATATTTATGAGTTTGAGATACTGTTTTTAATTTTCAAATATTGTTTTGAGTTTTAGATATTATTTTGAGTATCATATACTTATAATATTCAACTAATATCTTAATTATTTCTTTTTAAATAAATTTTCAAAAAAAAAAAGAGAAAAGAAAGGTGAGTGGGCCAAAGTTGGCCCAAACGCATTTTCAATTCATTTCCAAATAACTAACTTCGGCCAAAATTGTTTTGATAAATTGGCCATTGTTTGGCCCAAACCAAATGCATTTGATTGGCCAATGGCCAAATTGATTTTGAAAGAGGAATTGGCCATAAAATGGCCACAGATGGCCGCTAGAATTTTAATCCCGATCGGGAATGTAGATTTCCGATCGGAAATATAAATTTCCAATCGAAAATCCACACTTCCGATCGAAAAAAGATGTTTCTGCAATTTCTTTTCATTTATTTTGTTTATTTTATTTTATTTATTTTTATTTTGATCGGTTGTTATTTGATTTATTTGATAAATATTTATTTATCAGATAAATAATAAAAGAATTTGTTTTTACCCTAGACTCTATGTAAGGTTACAGGGTGTTTTGTCTATAAATACGTCCTTTTCTTTCATAGGATGGGGGCTCCTGGACTTTCAATGATTTTCTCTAGCTTTCTGATTTTTTATCGTGAGCCAAAACATAGTGTCTTCTCTTTTATTTTTTACATACTTTTCCTTTAGTTCTTGGCCATTAACCAAATCAAATAAATTGAAATCACAGACAAACACAACAAAAGCCACAGGCTTTCATTAATTGGTGATCATCTCTTATGAGGGAAATCAATACTGCATCCATTAAGTCATCTTCTTCTAATTTTTAATTATCTTTTATTTGATTTTGATTTTATTTAGTTCTTTGATTTTATTTTGTTTAATTATTAATCCTTGTTTATTTATTTATTTTGTTAATAATGACGGCTGGAATTACCTGAACAATCATTGATTCCTTTACTGTATCATCACTTTTTTTGTTTCATTAGATTCTTCGTTTTTTGGGTCCAACTTTCATCTACAGTTGCTTTGCTTCTTTTGTTTTTATCATTATTTTTTTACTTCTTTTTATTTCTTCGATCAATTTTTACTTTACTTATTTATTAGTTTTACTTTTCATGTATGTTTTACTAATATTGATATTCATTGTTATCGTTTTTTTATTCTTTAACTTCTTTTTATTCTTTTCTGTTTGTTTTGTTTCGTTATTTTTATTTCTATTTGATTTTAATTTTAATTTAATTTTTATTTTTATTTTGTTTAGTCACTAATCTTTATTTATTCATTTTGTGTTTGGGTGACATGAATCCACTGTGGGGAACAAAACCTATGGAAAACCCATGAAGATCCATGAAATACCATGGATTAAATTTTGTATTTAAACATAGTTTTTTAGGGTTTATTTTTATTTATTTCTGTATTTTGATGGCAATTTTTATTTTGTATTTTTTTGGGTTGTAATTAATTTTTATTTAATTTTCAGTAGATCATTGTAATAGCCCCGATAGTGGGAATATAGTGGAACCTTTATTTTTATGCATTTTAAAATCAATTAGTAAATTAGGTTTAATTTGGTAAAATCTAATAAAATCAATGGTGGCTTTAGTTAATTTTAGGTTGCATGTTAATTAAATTAGGGTTAGACATTATTAAATGTGTGTTTTAATTATTTTGTTTATTTTCATTGTTTTGTTTATTTTAATTATTATTTTTGCTTCGTTTAGTATTATTTATTTCCATGATTTGCATGTTTTTTTGTTGTTTAGGTTTTAGGTTAAATCACTAGATTCACCTAATCATTGAATAGGCTTAATACTTTAATTAGGTTTTAGATTTGAATTAAATGGAGTTTAGGTCCATAATTAATTAGATTTTAGGTTACAGATGCATTTAGGCCCACCTAGTTAATTTAGACATAGACCCATTTTAGTTGATAAAATTAATTTAGACTTAGCTCATTAATTAAGCCCTTTTTCATAATTTGTAAACTTAGCTCACTTTAATTAAAAAGATGTAGATTAGACTAACCTAGGGTTGATGTGCTTTGTATGAATGCATTTCTTATATGCTTTTTCATGATTAGTTGCCTTTGGGATTGATGGATGTTTAATTAGGGTTTATATGAAATTGCATGTAATTAGATGATAAGATAGTAATTCATAAACTAATTCTAAATGAACACAAGACTAGAGAAGTTGGTATTCTGTATCCAGAACTCCTGGTTGTGGTGCAACTTGTTTAGAGAATCGAGTTACCACCACTCATCGATTTGTCCCAGTTATTACCCTGGGTGGCGACTCTGCATCTCCACGTCATGTCTTTGTGATAATGGTTAGTGTGTTCTCTGGAGCCCTGAGCTCAAATAGTGTCGCAGTTGCAATAAACTTGGGCGAGTGCTAAACCCCGCCGTCTACAGGAACTTAGGAACTAATGTATTTATTTGGAATGCTTTAACCGATATGTATGCCAAATGTGGTGAGATTGATCAAGCAAGGTAGTTGTTTGATAGATTGGCAAACAAGAATGTGGTATGTATAAATTGCCAAATTAGCTTCTTTGTTTCATGGCCAAGTTATTCATGGTATAGCATTGCTTATGGGAATTAATGATGATTTGTTTGTTTCCACTTCTCTTGTTGAAATGAAAATGGCGAGCTATAAAATTGGCGGATTGTCAATAATTGAATCCCCAAGCAAAGAGCAGAGAGTAAGAACACAACCTTGTCATCAAAAGCTCGCACTCGCAGTCCCCGCACCGCCAAAACTGCAGTCAGGTGTGATCAGTGCTACTGTAACTACAAATGAAGGTGGCAATGATGGTGGAAGTGGTGAAGGTGAGGATAGGGGTGGCGGTGAGGGTGGAAGTGGTGGAGGCAGGGGTGGGGGTTGTGGTGATGGTGGAAGTGGTGGAGGTAGTGGTGGGGGTGGCGGTTATGGTGGAAGTGGTGGAGGCAGTGGTGTGGGGGTGACGGTGATGGTGGAAGTGGTAAAGGTGAGGATGCAGAAGAGAGAGTTTGGGCAATTTTGGATACACATTGGTGGGTCCCATCTAATTTTTTTTATTATTTATTTCGTCCAAGTTAGTGGGCCCTATTTGCCACATCGGCAACTTTTAACAATATTAAACTGTCTTGTTAACAGTGTCAGTTGGAGGAGTGTTTCTGTGTCATTTTGGTAACGATATAGGTGTATTTGAACCTTCAAAAACGTTATGGGGCTAAGTGAGATTAGGGCAAAACCATAAGGGGGTTTTTGTACCTTTTCCCATATATATATATATATATGTCGGGTTGATTCATTATAGTATTTTAAAATTAAAAATCTGAACCAAACTATTATTTATCAAATTTTAAAAATCGAACAAAAATTAAATTCATCATTTCTGTTAATCTATTTTTTGACTTAATTTTTCAGTTTTCGATCGGTGGATCTATTTTTCAGTTTTATTTACTTACCCCTACCAAAAATTGAAACCGATAATGACACATCCGCACAACACCAGTAGTCCAGGTCCATATTGAAACTTTTAAGTAAGTATAGAGCTGTTGTTAATCAATTACTCTTTTGCTACTATAGTGATATATAGTATCATATGATAAAGAAGAGGATTTTTCTTTTTTTTTTTGGTGGTTGTCTTGTGTAGAAAATGACATAATGTTTGTTGAAATTTTCAATTAACATTACAATTAATTCAATGCCAATTTTATGTTTTAAAACTTCTCATCCAATCTTCTTTATTATTATCACAAGTGAGAATACCCATTAGACCACTTTTGATTGGTATTGTTATTGTTGTTGTTGTTGTTGTTATTATTGTATTTAGCATTTTATTTAGTTAAATTTAATTAGGAAAATTTGATTTTCAATCTTAATTAGGATTATGTTTAATTTTTACTTTCTAATTAGTTTATGGTTGGTAAACTTATGTCATTTCATTTGTGTGTGTACATCTACTACAATATGGAACAGGAAAAAAGCCCTTACACATAGCCTTATTCTTTAAAATTCTGAGGACATGCTTCATATCATACGCAAATTATATCATGGACCCTGTCCATATTACAATATGGACACGTATGACTCTTTTTTTTTAATGCTTCTTCTTTTTCTTTTTATTTAATGCTTCCTCTCTTTTTAACACACTTTTCTCCTTCTTCTTCTTCTTCTTTTATGCATTCTCTTCTCTTCTTCCTTTTCCTCTTCTTCGATCACTATCCCTCCCCTCTTTTTTCACTTTATTTTTTCTGCACTTTATTTTTGTTAGATCAGTGTCTTCTTTCTTCTTATTCTTCTTCGTAAGAGAATGGTTGCTCTCAAGTGTTTCAAAACTTGAAATCATAAATTGAGCCAGAGAAGAGGATTTGAGAAAGTTACATATTTGTTCTTTTGAAATTCAATAGCTGCTCCTCCTTCTTCTTCTTCTTCTTCTTGTATTTTTTAGATTGAATTTTGATTGCAAATTATTTTGTTGTATTTTGTTTAGTTTGTGCATATAAATTCATTAGTTGTAATGTAGAGATTCATGTGTTATTGGTTGGAGGTTCATGTGTTATTAAATAAAAATTAAATTGAATGTGAACCTGCAGATTAATGTCAATGAACATGCAAATGAAGGTCAATGAAAATGCAAGTGAAGGTCAATAAACCTGCTGCAAATTCATTGATTTTCACTTACATGTTCATTTGAACCTGCAGGTAAAGGTCAATGAACCTACAACAAACTTATTGATTTTGACCAGTAGATTCATTGATTCTCAATGAACATACAAGTGAAGATCAATAAATCTCATAGTTTTAATCAATTAACCTATTAATCTTTACAAGTATAAAGAGAAGTTAACTAATTTTTTTTGCTAAAGAAAGTATGAAGGACCAAAACAAAAGAATACAGAATAGAAGTAAATGCTATAGTTCTTCCATTGCCTTTGAAGCTGCCATTCTTTGACAATGAATCTATCCTACAACAATTTCATCAACATTCTCTAGTTATTTCTCTTATAACAGAGTCAAATAATGAAAAATAATATTTGTAGTTGGAGATATAGATGAAAAATTACCTCTAAAGACCAAGCACTAACTAGTTTCCTCTTCTATTTAGAAGTGTTCTTGATTTTGTCAAACTTTTTTTGCTAATGATACCCTTCAACTTCAATCATCCTCATAAATAATGAATATTTTCTTATTTTGAACACAAAGATTCCTATTGCAAGACCAAATAATACTCCACTCATATACCCAACCAAAACAGCTTACCAACCAAATCCATTTTCATCATAATTTAAAGCACCTTCTTTTAATGGAATTCTTTGTTAATTTTCACCATTGTTACATTATTTTTGTAACGGAAATCCACACATTTCTGGGTTTCCTTCATATGAGTTGTTGTCAAATGTATTGAATAGCTTACCAAGAGGTATGGGCCCTTCAAGTTGGTTATAGGAGATACAAAACACTTGAAGAAATGTTAAATTTTCCAATTTAATAGGAATCATTCCTATAAAAAGATTTGAAGAAAGGTCAAGTGACTCCAAATTGGTCAAATTCCCAAAAGATGGTTATATAGTGCCAATGAGCTGATTATTGGACATGTTGAGCTACTTCAGTGATTTAAGCTTGCCAATTGATTTTGGAATCTTCCCAGTGAATTTATTACATGAAAAATCAATGGTTGTAAGAAGTGTTTGAATTTTTACCAACTCAATCACAATTCCTTTCAATGTCACTCTTACGGAATATGCATAATAAGAGGAAAGGTTCATGTATGCCAAGTTTTGATTAGAGCTCATCATAGCTTCAAAATACTCCCTTGGTAGTTGTCCACTTAAGCTATTACCTGAGATGTCAAAAATTTGCAACATAGAAAATGAATAATTAAGACTAAAATTCTGAAGCAAGCCATGGAATTTATTGGACCACAGCACAAGAACCTGCAGCTGTTGAAGAGATCCCAGAAAATAGGGGAAAGTCTCAAGTATCTTGTTGCCGAGATTAAGGAATTCCAATTTTTCGCAATTGGAGATGGATGATGGGACTTTTCCTTGCAATTGATTGCCATTGAAATTAATGTATCTTAAGGAATTCCCTTTTGAAAATGTTTGAGGGATAGTTCCACTGAAATTATTCATGCCTAGATGCAGCACCTCAAGATTATCATTGAACTTTCCCAAACATTTTGGCAAGGAACAGCTTAAACTATTCTTGGATAAGTCAAGAATTAGAAGGGATTTTAGATTACAAATTGAAGAACGATTGCCATTGAAATTAATGCATTTCAAGGAATTCCCTTTTGAAAATATTTGAGGGATAGTTCCATGGAAATTATTCTTGCCTAGATGTAGCACCTCAAGATTGTTTGAACTTTCCCAAACATTTTGGCAAGGAACCGCTTAAACTATTCTTGGACAAGTCTAGAATTCGAAGGGATTTTAGATTACAAAATGAAGAGGGAATCTCTCTCGTCAATTTATCATTTAATGACAGAATAAGAATACTTAAGTGAACAAGTTTAGAAAATGAACTTGGAATTGTGCTATGTGACTTGTTATTGCTTAAATTAATATAGTTCAATGATGAATTGGAAGAGGAGGAATTTGAAGACCAAATGTCAGGTGTCAAAGGACCTTCAAAATGGTTCATACTAAGATCAATGAAGCTAATGTTTGGAAGACCCCATATCCAAGCAAGGATGTTACCTGAAAGTGAATTGTTGTTTAGTCATAAACGAACCAAAGACTTTTAATTTGCATAGCTTTCAGGAATTTGACCTGTGAACTTGTTCTGCAAAATGAAAAGATCAGTCATTTTTTCATTCTTGCACATGTCTGGAGGTATAGTACCCGTTAGGAAATTCTCTGAAACATCAATATAATTGAAATCGGACAAATAGCCTAGCTTCTGAGGAAGTGAACCTATGAACTTGTTCATATATACAGAGAGAACTCTGAAAGAAACTGCAAGTCACCAAACTCTTTAGGAATTTCACCAGATAATTGGTTTGTAAATAGTTGCAAAGAGGCTAGTCGTGTTAAGAATCTCAGCTCCCCAATTTCACCTTCAAGCATATTTATTGAAGCATCAAAGTTCACTCAACTTGAAAGATTTTTAAATCCTGCCGGAATTTTCCCTGACAAGGAATTGTTGTAAATCTTAAGTTGCCAGAGCTTGCTAAGCTTTGCAATTCCATATGGGATTTCTCCAAACAACAGATTGTCCGAGAGTTCAAGATTTTCTAGCAGAGTGAGATTTGAGATACCCTCTGGAATCTGACCTTTGATGCTACAGTTAGTAAGGTAAAGCCAAGAAAGCTTGTTAAGCTTCAGTACCTCAACAGGAAAAGAGACTGTTGCATTAAATGGATTGTCACCAAGGCTCAAAAGCTTAAGATTGGTAAGATTTTCAAGTGACTTCAATGAAAAAGAACCTGAAAATCCACTACCATTTAAACTCAAGACCCTCAGTTCATGTAAACTAGACAAATCATGAACCTGAACAGAAAACAAATTGAAACCCAAATCCAAGACCTGCAAGCTTTTACAGTTCTTCAATTCATCAGTGATCACACCATGCAGAAAATTTGATCCCAAGGAAATCTTCTCTAACTACTGCAATGCGCAGATTGAATCAAAAGGAAGAACACCCTCCAACTTCTGTTTAGGAAGATTGATTTCCTTGACAAATCCATTGGTGTTGCAAACGATTCCGGTGAAGTTACAGACTGAATTTTGTTCTGTCCATGAAGCAAACACATTGGTCTTTGAATTGTTGAGATGTGACTTTAAGTTCATAAGCATTTAAAGATCATCTGACTTGGATGGAGAAACCAACATAGCAAAAACAAGAAAAGAGAACATCAAAAATCGGCAACGTCGGAAAAAATGTTGGTCCGACATACCGATCGATGAGGGGATAAGAGAGGTTTAGTAGTTTATTTTTTGTGTAGTTGTGAGTAGAAGTGTGGAAATAGGGGTTACTTACCAAATTAGGGTAAAAAAAAAAATTATTTCCCAAATTATGGTAGTTTTAAAAATAATTTCCCTTTTTGGGTGATTTTTGAAACTATTTTCCAAATTAGAGTACTTTCAGCTGAGGTGGAGGGGAGAGAAAATTTTGACAAAAATTTTATGGGTCATACTGCCTGTGTCAGTGGCGGTATGGCCACCTTTAATTTTTTTTTCCTGTTTGGGGCCATACTGCCTGTTGCAGTGGCGGTATGGCTCCCTTTTCATTTTTTTTTATTTTTTGTTTTATTATTATTATTATTATTATTATTATTATTATTATTAATTTTAAGATTATTATTATAATTATTTATTATTTTTCTCCCCTTTTCCTTTTTTTATTTTGGTCAATTTTTTTTTAATTTTTAATTTTTTTATTTTAATAATAATAACAATATTATTATTATTATTTTCAATTTTAACATTATTATTTTCAATTTTAACATTATTATTATTATTATTATTATTATTATTATTATTATTATTAATTAATCATAATCATTAAAAAATTAGCCATAATGGTCATTTCAATACATTTCAATGCATAAAAGTCATAAAGGCCAATGGCAATTCATGCAAATTCATGCACACACATGAAATAATAATAATAATCATAATGTTAAAAATAATAATGTTAAAATTAAAAAACAAAAAAATCATAATATTACATAATTATGATATTGTTTTTAATATTATTATAATTAATTAATCATAATCCCCTATAAAATTAAAATAAAAAATTATGCCATAATGGCCATTTTAATACGTTTCAATGCATAAAATTCATAAAGACCAATAACAATCCATGCAAATTCCAGGACACACACATGAAATAATAATAATAATAATAATAATAATAATAATAATAATAATAATAATAATAATAATAATGTCAAAATTAAAAAATAAAAAAAATGGAAAAGGGGAGGAAAATAATAAATAATTATAATAATAATGTTAAAATTATTAATAATAATAATAATAAGTTATTATTAAATTTAAAAAACATCATAATATTATTAGAATTATGATATTATTTTTAATATTATTATAATTAATTAATCACAATCATTATAATATTAAAATAAAATTAAAAATTAAAAATTAAAAAAAATTATCAAAATAAAAAAAGGAAAAGAGAAGGAAAATAATAAATAATTATAATAATAATCTTAAAATTAATAATAATAATAAAATAAAAAACAAAAAATAAAAAAATCATTATAATAATAATAATAATAATAATAATAATAATAATAAACAAAAAAATTAAAAAAAAACATCAAAAAAAATGAAAAGGAAGCCATACCGCCACTGCAACAGGCGGTATGGCCCCAAATAGGAAAAAAAATTAAAGGTGGCCATACCACAACTAACACAGGCGGTATGACCCATAAAATTTTTGTCAAAATTTTCTCTCCCCTTCACCTCAGCTGAAAGTACCCTAAATTGGAAAATAATTTTAAAAATCACCCAAAAAGAGAAATTATTTTTAAAACTACCATAATTTGAGAAATATTTTTTTTTTTTACCCTAATTTGGTTTATAACCCTGGAAATAGAAGATTTGGCAGGCTATATGATATTTGCACGAGGCTGGCTTGATGAGCGCTACGCTCACACAAACATGTCATGTAAAAAATGTACATTATCATATCATCATCATGTAGAAGAAAAATATATATATATATAGAGTACGTAAATGCATTATTGAAGATTAAAAATAACAAATTAATTAATTAAAATTCCTAGTTTTAAATTGTAAATTTATATCATAGAAGAATTTTTTTCATTACTAGTGAATTCTAATTTTAGAGTGTGATGTGTTTTTAATTGATTCGAGAATATATGATTTTTTTTGTTTATTAAATATTCAGCTATATCAAAATATTTAAAAGTAATTCAAATAAAATAATAATTGAGTTTAATACATCTGTCATGTCATCTCATGAATTTAACATTTTTATTGATTTTCTTTTAATTTACAAGTTAATCATCAAAATAATTCAATTAACTAAAAATATAACTTTTAAATATTTCTTAACTAGTTTACTATTAAAAATTATTATAAATTTATCAACAATCATTAAAATCAGCTAGTAGAAGATGTTTTCATTTAAGCGACATTTTGAATTTGAGACATTGAGTATTTAGTTGTATTAAATTAATTACTAGAAGATTTTTACTGCCCTTATAATTATATTTATAATAAAAAAAATTAATTAAAATCCAATAAATTTTAAATAAAAATAAAAATATTTATAAATTAAGTTTAAGATATTCCATGGTCAGTTTATTTTTATAAAGAATAAAATGATGAAATGCATCAAATTTAAAAAGGATGATTAATATATTAAGTACAAAAAGTATTGTATCACGTACATGGCTAAAAAGTACACTGTAATTACATTTTTTTAACAATAAAGTATATGGAAATATAAGCGAGTGGGGTAGTAGATAAGTGGTAATTTTTCTTCATTTTAAGGTACTATAAGATATAAGATTCAATCTCTACTATCGTAAATTTAAAAGGGAAGAACCATTTTGATTGTGCAAATCCATTAAAATATAAATCATATAATCTTTTTTATTGTGCAATATAAAAACAAAGTAAAATAAAATACAAAGCAGCGTGTGCTAAATTTTTTTGACAATAAAGTTTGTATATTATTATTGTAAGGCATGGAGGAGGGACAATCTATATAAAATATATAATAACTAAATGCATGAATTTTGCCACCTCATATTTTTAGTGCCATGTGGCACTTTGTAAGCTTCATAAGTGGTTTACCTTCTTGCTTCCATTTTGGGTTATTTACCATTTTATGATAAAAAAAATAAAATTATTTCCCAATTTACGACACTTTTGAAAATAATTCTCTTTTTGTGGTAACATTTGAAAATTTTTCTCAATTTGTGATACTTTTAGCTGAAGCGATGTTGCTAAGGAGAGAGAAAATTCATACTGTCATTACCAGTGGTGGAATGCCCATTCCGCTAGCTGCAATGGCGGTATATATATATATATATATATATATATTAATTCTGGTCCATTCCGCGATTGGCAATTGCGGAATGGACACGGTATGGAAATAAATTTTTCTCTTCCCCAAATTTTGTCAAAATGGTTCCTTTTTCTGATGTGACCATGCCTTTTGTAAATTGAAATGGGCATTCCCACTTTAAGTGGCGGAAATGGCCTAATTTTTTTAAAAATATTATTTTTTTTCTTTGGCCATTTGAATTGGCCATCGAAAAGTGGCCATGCATATTAAAGTTGGCTATGCATAATAATAATAATGTATTAAATTAAAATAATCATAATTGATACGTCCGGTCCGTTTCCAAGTGCGCAGGGTACCTACAAAACAGAGCAACGGTGAGAGGACCAGCTGGGCGGGGAGCCAGCCAATCCACTCCGACGGCCAAGTTAAAGATTGAGATAGGAGAGAATAGTTAAGGAGCTAGGGTTTTAGTAGGGTTTTATGCATGTTACCTCTCTTCCTTTCCTATACCTGGTACATATAGCAGCTCAGCAACCCAGGTGGCATTTCGAGAATGGACGAGAGTACTATTCACGTGGTTTGTTCTTTGGTTTCGGCCATGCAGCTCTTTGCAAGCTGGAGCTAGGTGAGCTGGCATTATTCTTCAGCAACCGTTGCCCTTGTCGTGTGGAGGTTTGCAAATGCGCAGGCCTTGGTGTGGTACAGGCGTTTTGGGCGCTGTCTGACATAGGCTTGCGAAGATGATTCTTTTGTACTATCAATGTCGACGTGTCTTGTGTTCGCTGGTGGTCCAACTGATATTTGTTAGCTGTCGTTATCGTTCGCCAACTGCTTTCTCTTTCCTCTAGTTCAGGTCTGGTTCAGATGCGTGCTCCGGAGAAGGGTGGAGAGGAAGAAGAGGAACAGTGCTAGAAGGTCTAGGCTTCACAGCTCTGCAGGCCCGTTGGCCTCCGTTTCCCTAGGCTGTATCTCTTATGGTATCAATAATAATGTTAAAATTAAAAAACAAAAAAATCATAATATTATTATAATTATGATATTATTTTAAATAAAAATATTATTTTTTTCTTTTCTTTGGCCATTTAAATTGGCCATGCATATTAAAATTGACCATACATAATAATAATAATAAATTAAAATAATCATAATAATGTTAAAATAAAAAATAAAAAAATTATAATATTATTTTAAATAAAAATATAATTTGAATTGGCCATGCATATTAAAATTCGTAATGCATGTTAAAGTTGGCCATGCATAATAATAATAATAATAAATTTTCCCTTGCCAAAAAATTTTTCCCCACCCGATTTGACATTGATTTGACTACTATATTTATATTTATATTTTATTCTTATCCTATTTAAATGCATTTAAAGGTAAAATTATTTTTCCCTTTCAAATCAATAAAAAATATTATCTTATATTTAATGTTAAGGAGTTTTTTGATAAAAATTAAATATAGTAAAAGGTATAGTTGTTGTTTAAAAAAAATATATTTTTAAATATTAGAATTTTAACCAAAGAATTAAATTTTTAAAAGATAGTATTAACAGTATTAACAATATTTTAAAAGATAGTATTAATAATATAATTTTTTTAATTAATAATCTAATATATACATTTTTCACTAACTAAATAAATAAAAAATTTCTTACTTCAAAATAAATATATACCATTTTTTATGTACAAAATCATAGTATAAATAAAACAATTTACCTTCTTACTTCCATTTTTATGTACAATTGTCCATGTAAGATACAAAATAGTGAGTGAGTTATTATATCCATATTGTGCATGGCCATAATAAATGCTCACTTCTTGATTCATGTAAATATATATATTACTTATTTTTTTCACTGACTACATAAATAAATTTTTTTCACTACCTAATTAAATAAATTTTTGTTAACTAACTTCATAATAAATACATTTTTCACTAATTATTATTATTGTTATTATTATTATTATAATTATTAAAAAATTATATTTCCTGGTGATTGTCTTGTTCATATTGTGGCCCCGCTGAAAAAATAGGAATAATTAGTTAAATTAATACATTTATATTAAAATTTGAAATTTAGAATAAAATTATTAAAAATAAAATTTTTTAACTTCCTAATGAGAATATTTTAACTTCCTAAATGATAATATAGCCTTTGGATCAATTCATAAAGAAAACACACTACAAAAAAAGAGATTAGGGGACAAAATAAAATTAATGGTCCCCTAACAAATTAAGTGAGCGAATAGGGGACTAATTAAATAATCGTTTCCCATTCCTTTTTTGTTTTTTAAATAGGGGACGATTTTTTATTAGTAAAAATAACTCTAGCTTTGGGGACAAACTTTTTTATGTCTATGGAAACGTTTTTTTCAATAGAAGATAATTATTTAATACAATAGGAGATGATTAATTTTATCGTCCTCAATTCTTCGTGATTGGTGGAATAGGAGACAATTGTTTGATACAATGGAATAGGGGACAACAAATTACTAAAACTTAAAACGCTATAAAACATAAATTTTTAGTGACAGCATATTATTTTGGTAAATTTTAGAAAAAATATTATCATCTATTAAAATTTATAAAAAAATTATCTTATAAAATTATATTATTTTACTCTTATTGAGAATCCAAATCGGTTGGGAGCAAAAATAAAATTTGGAGATTTATATTAATTTTTAGTTTATATATTTAAAACTAATATTTAAAAGATTTATAACAATTTTATTCAATAATTTTTTTATTAAAAGTATATATATATATATATATATATATATATATATATATATATATATATATATATATATATATAGTAATAATTGGAGAAATAAAATAAAAAATAGAAAATAATTGATAAGTTGCACATTTTTACTTACGTAAAATAAAAAAAATGTGTTTTTAATTGAATAAAAAGTGGATGTTTTAATTAGAATAAAAGACATAATTTCTAATGAAAAATAAGAGTAATATTTTAGATGTAGTATAAATAAAGTGTTTTATATAGAATAAAACACTTTATTTAAGGGGCATTTGGTTTAGTTTATTGAGGTAGCTGATAGAGGTTTTTTCTTAATCAGCTACAATTTAGTTGTTTGGTAAACCTTCAAAATCAGCAGCTGATATAATTGATTTTATTCAAAACAGCTGTTGATTTGAAAAGCTCTATTTTGGAGTTTTTTCTTATCAGCTGATAGCTGATTTGTATTTATTTTTTATTTAGATTATTTTACCCTTATTTAAAAATAAATAGTAACAAATAATTTCATTTAAATTAAAATTAAATGTATGTAATTAATTTTTAATAATTGATAATTAAATAAATATTGTAAATTATAATTAATAATTAAATAATTATTATATTTATACCTATAATTATTTTAAAAATTATACAATAATATTTATATTTTAAAATTTATTTTTAAATAATTTGTATTAATTATTTTAATAATATATAAATTAAAAACAATAAATTATTGTTTATTACTATATATATTTTTTAAATAATTTGCATAACTAAAAGATATTATAAGAAGTATATGAAATTATATTTAAAAATAAATAATACCTTTAATGGTCATTTCACATACAAACAGTAACAACTAACAAAATTTTACCAAAAACTTTATATTTATCAGCTATCAGCAACCGTTATCAGCTATCAGCTTCTGTAAACAGCTAAACCAAATAGGCCCTTTATACTACATCTAAAATGCTACTCCTATTTTTCATTAGAAATTATGTCTTTTATTCTAATTAAAACATCCACCTTTTTAAAACATATTTATTTTAAAATAAGAATTTTATAAAGAGAAAAAGGTAACTAAATAAAATAAAAATAAAATATATTACATTAATTTTATTTTTTATTTTTTATTGCCATTATTTTTAAATATAATAGAATTTGTTTTGAGATTATTAAATTATTATTGGAGTATATATAATAGTGTTTTAATTAAGAAAATTATTAAAAATAGAATTTCTAATGGTTTAGAAAAAATGGTTTGGTGATTTAAGATAAAAAAAAATACATATTATTTACAAACTTTTAGAATTTGAGTAGTATTAAAATATGTATAATAGTGTTAATAATAAATTTTAAATTAGGAATAATGGATCCACTTGGATTGTAGTTCAAAATTTACTTTCAGCCTCTAATTT